>JASTWF010000057.1:600000-797500 GCA_030390025.1 Squalus acanthias | reverse complement strand
ATTCTTTAAATAAATTTGAATTATGTTTATTTGTCAAGTCATAAAGTAAAGAGAAGTAACATTCATCAAAACAGAATGAGGTCCTGACAGGGTCAAACGCAGGGGTCAAAAATCTCGCCCAAACTGACAACATCCTAATTATATCTTCAATCACATATTCTATTTTTATTTGCACTTGATGTTTCTAGCTCGCTCTCTTTCACCATTGTTCGAAATTTTCCTTCCCGCTTGCCTTCTCCCTGCCTCTGTCTCTCTATCGCTCCTCTCTATCTCCCTGTACTTTCTGCACGTTCTTCCTCAATGCCCTTTCCCCAACCGATTCAATCATAAAATCCTACGTCTGTCTTCTGTTCATCATCAACACTCAACAATCCAATTCTCAGAGTCAATGGTATAGCCTCTGTGAATAGCTTAATGATTCTACAGATCACCCAAGTCTCCATTTCATCTGTAATGCATGCAATAAAGAGAATCGAATTCCAGACAGACCTCACAATAATTGAAGTCTATTCTCCTATCATTATAAAGTATAGCGTTAGCTGGCGGATTGTTCAACAAAGGAAACGTGAACATCACCACTGCTCCTTATAATAAACACAATGGATCGTGAGTCCAACAGATACAGTGCAAACTGATGCGACATAACATCAAAAGATTACATTTCACGATGAATTCAATGACAGTCAGTGAGTTCACCCACACTGAAGCAGCGAAGGAGAGACAGCAGCAAACTCAATTCAGTCGCCAGACCTCTGAAGCGGCGTCAGATACACACAGAGTGAAATAATATTTCACAGCAGTGATAACCAATACACATATTGAAATCCCAATTAAACTGTACCATGTTATTGGGGAGCGAGGACATTGCGCTGCCTCCTTGTAGCAAGATTATGACGGGTTTGGATAGGCTAGACGGGGAAAGGCTGTTCCCACTAGTTGATGGTATAAGGACTGGGGGACACAGATTTAAGGTTTTGGGCAAGAGATACAGGGGGGCGTGAAGGAAAGCTTTTTTACAGAGCGATTGGTGAGGACCTGGAACTCGCTGCCGACGGAAGTGGTGGAAGCGGAAACACTCAATGTTTTCAAGGGGAGACTGGATAGGCACTTGAGGGACATAAACTTGCAGGGCTACGGGGATAGAGCGGGGGAATGGGACTGATTGGATTGCTCGACAGAGAGCCGGCACGGACTCGATGGTCTGAATGGCCTCCTTCTGTGCCATTACGACTCTATGACTGTATCTCTAACTGAGACCGTGAGCTGTCTCATTATTAATCACTGAAAACACATTTAGGAATAAGTATTTCAGACAGCTTAGTTCCACAACATGAGCCTGTGATGACCTGATAACTGCTATTAGCACAGATACCTGATTCAAATACATCCAGTGCAGAGAATAATCCAGTAACATTCTCAGGGTTGGATACACAAAGATTGTTTCAGATATAATGCAGCTCGTACAAGACCGAAAGAGCAGAGACTCAAAACATTGCACATTCAACAGATAAAACAGAACAGGCGGCTGTGTAAAAAATGCAGCGAATAAAATATTGCCGAGGCGAACAGCACAGTTAACACCGATTTACATCGTTAGCATCTGAGACAGTGGCTTACCGGGTACTCCAACGGCTGAAAGAACTGGATAGAAAATGCATCCGATCTGATAGATTACCGGATATTCCATTTCTGTGAGAAGTAGGGACTTCTGTTGGAGTGGAACCCACTGCTCCGGCAGGCACTCTGAGCTGCTACATTTCAATGGGCCCTGAGTTATACCGGGGATAAGTCTCCACTGACACGGTTACAACCCTGATCATTGCTATTAGTTACAGTCACTTGAACAAACACATTACATGAGCACTTTTGACTCCTACGTGAATAATGTGGTGGATACAACACAAACATCTCAAAGCCCAGGACATTGTCTTAATCGGACCTCTCTGGGGAATAAGGCTGAAAGCTGTAACCATACAGGACTGATTCAGCAATAATGAACGGCTTCATTTACAGTTTTCATGTTCACTCCTGCCGAATCATTGATACATTTTACCGATTTCCTCGCAGTGTACACTGAATCCAGGAACACAAGCAGACCCGTTTTCACTCTGACCCAGTTAAAATATTAAGTTTCAGTCCCTGACACAGGGACAGTTAAAGTCATATTCAGGACTGGAGCTTAGAAATTACTGTGGGTGATATTAGGGGAAGGACACTGAACGTGCCACATTGACAATCCACTTTTCGCGATTTTACTGCTGATGTTTACCTGTTTGTTCTACATTAGATACCGGCTCCAGTTAAATTAGAACTGTGGCACCTCCTGACTCCATTGCTGCAAGTTCATTCTTGGCCGACCACCCATCCTCCACCTTCCATCAATGGCAACTGATCCAAAACTCTGCTGTCCATGTCCAGCTAACACCAAGTCCCGCGCGCCCATCACTCTCACACTCACTGATACGCATTGGCTCCCAGTCTCCCAACGCCTTAAATGTCAAATTCTCGTCTTTGAGTTTAAATCACGGACCGAGAGCACTTGGAGAGGCAAGGATTAATCAAGGATAGTCAGCATGGCTTTGTCAGTGGGAGATCATGTCTGACCAATTTGATTGAATTTTTCGAGGGGGGTGACTAGGTGTGTGGATGAGGATAGTGCAGTTGATGTGGTCTACATGGACTTCAGTAAGGCTTTTGACAAAGTGCCGCATGGGAGACAGGTCATGAAGGTAAAAGCCCATGGGATCCAGGGCAACTTGGCACATTGGATCCAAAATTGGCTGAGTAGCAGGAGGCAGAGAGTGATGGTCGAAGTTTGTTTTTGTGACTGGAAGCCTGTGTGCAATGGTGTACCGCAGGGCTCGGTGCTGGGTCCTTTGCTGTTTGTAGTGTACATTAATGATTTAGATATGAATGTAGGAGGTATGATCAGTAAGTTTGCAGATGACACGAAAATTGGTGAGGTGGTAAATAGCGAGGAGGGAAGACTCAGGCTACAGGACGAAATAAACGGGTTGGTCAGATGGGCAGAACAGTGGCAAATGGAATTTAACCGTGAAAAGTGTGAGGTGATGCATTTTGGGAGGACTAACAAGGCAAGACCCCAGGAAGGACAGAGGATCAGAGGGCCCATGGTGTGCATGTACATATATCCCTGAAGGACAGGTGGTTTAAAAGGCATATGGGATACTTGCCTTCATTATCCGAGGCATAGAATATAAGAGCAGGGAGGTTCTGATGGAGCTGTACTGAACGCTAGTTAGGCCACAACTGGAATACTGTGTGCAGTTCTGGTCGCCACAATATAGGAAGGATGTGATTGCATTGGAGAGGGTGCAAAGGAGATTCACCAGGATGTTACCTGGGCTGGAGCGCTTCAGCAATGAAGAGAGACAGGTCAGGCTGGTGTTGTTTTCCTTAGAGCAGAGAAGGCTGAGGGGGGACCTGATTGAGCTGTACAAAATTATGAGGGGCATAGATAGGGTAGATAGAAAGGAACTTTTCCCCATAGTAGAAGGGTCAATAACCAGGGGGCATAGTTTCAAGGTAAGGGGCAGAAGGTTTAGAGGGGATTTGAGGAAAAACTCTTTCAATTTGGTTGGAATCTGGAACTCATTGCCTGAAAGGGTGGTAGAGGCAGGTACCCTCACGACATTCAAGAAACATTTAGATGAGCACTTGAAACGCCATAGCCGACAAGGCTACGTACCAAGTGCTGGAAAATGGGATTAAAATAGAGAGGGCTTGATGGCCGGCGCGGACACGATGGGCCGAAGGGCCTCTTTCTGTGCTGTGTAACTCTATGACTGTATGACTCTATGTCGGTTAACGTGAACAGGGATGATGGGTGAATGGGACTTGGTGCGAGTTAAGAAACGAGTTAGCTCAGGTTTATCGAGGGTAAAAGATGGGAGGACAGCCAGGAGAGCATTGGAAAGCATCCATTCAAGTTATGACACATACATTTCCAGAAATCTATTATGTCTACATTCAGTTCTTGAATTAGCGAGAGATCAGATCAATTAATGAAGATGTAGAGTGGCTTGATAAGTTAATGAAAATTGAGAGTGGTTTCATCAGTTAATGAATATTGAGAGCGGTTTGATCAGTTAATGAACACAGAGAATGGTTTGATAAGATGATGAATATAGAGAGTGGTTTGAAAAGATGATGAATATAGAGAGTGGTTTGATCAGTTAATGAATGTAGAGATTGGTTTGATCAGTAAATGAATATAGAGAGTGGTTTGATATGTGAATGAATATAGGGAGTGGTTTGATCAGTTAATGAATACAGAGAGTGGTTTGATCAGTTAATGAATATAGACAGTGGTTTGATCAGTTAATGAATATAGAGAGTGGTTTGATCAGTTAATGAATATAGAGAGACGTTTGATCAGTTAATGAATATAGAGAATGATTTGATCAGTTAATGAATACAGAAAGTGGTTTGATCAGTTAATGAATGTAGAGACTGGTTTGACCCGTTAATGAATATAGAGAGTGGTTTTATCAGTTAATGAATATAGAGAGTGGTTTCATCAGTTATTGAATGTAGAGAGTGATTTGATCAGTTAATGAATATAGAGAGTGGTTTGATCAGTTAATGAATATAGAGAGTGGATTGATCAGTTAATGAATATAGAGTGTGGTTTGATCAGTTATTGAATATAGAGAGTGGTTTGAAATGTTAATGAATAAAGAGTGTTTTGATCAGTTAATTAATATAGAGAGTGGTTTGACCAGTTAATGATTACAGATAATGGTTTGAACAGCAAATGAATACAGGGAGTGGTTTGATCAGTTAATGAATCTAGAGAGTGGTTTGATCAGTTAATGAATATAGAGAGTGGATTGATCAGTTAATGAATATAAAGAGTGGTTTGATCAGTTAATTAATTTTGAGAGCGGTTTGATCAGTTAATGAATACAGAGAATGGTTCGATCAGTTAAAAATATAGAGTGTGGTTTGATCAGTTACTGAATATAGAGAGTGGTTTGATCAGATGATGAATATAGAGAGTGGTTTGATCAGTTAATGAATATAGTGAGTGGTTTGATCAGTTAATGAATATAGAGAGTGGTTTGATCAGTTAATGAATGTAGAGACTGATTTGATCCGTTAATAAATATAGAGAGTCGTTTCATCAGTTATTGAATGTAGAGAGTGATTTGATCAGTTAATGAATATAGAGAGTTGTTTGATCAGTTAATGAATATAGAGAGTGGTTTGATCAGTTAATGAATATAGAGTGTGGTTTGATCAGTTAATGAATATAGAGAGTGGTTTGATCAGTTAATGAATTTAGAGAGTGGTTTGATCTGTTACTGAATATAGAGAGTGGTTTGATCAGTTAATGAATATAGAGAGTGATTTGATCAGTTAATGAATATAGGGAGTGGTTTGATCAGTTAATGAATATCGAGAGTGGTTTGATCAGTTAATGAATATAGAGAGTGGTTTGATCAGTTAATGAATATAGAGAGTGGTTTGATCAGTTAATGAATATCGAGAGTGGTTTGATCAGTTAATGAATATAGAGAGTGGTTTGATCAGTTACTGAATATAGAGAGTGGATTGATCAGTTAATGAATATAGAGAGTGGATTGATCAGTTAATGAATATAGAGAGTGGTTTGATCAGTTAATGAATATAGAGCGTGGTTTGATCAGTTAATGAATATAGTGTGTGGTTTGAACAGTTAATGAATATAGAGCGTGGTTTGATCAGTTAATGAATATAGAGTGTGGTTTGATAAGATAATGAATATAGAGAGTGGTTTGATCAGTTAATGAAAATAGAGTGTGGTTTGATCAGTTATGGAATATAGAGAGTGGTTTGATCTGTTAATGAATAAAGAGTGTTTTGATCAGTTAATGAATATAGAGAGTGGTTTGACCAGTTAATGAATATAGAGAGTGGATTGATCAGTTAATGAAAATAAAGATTGTTTTGATCAGTTAATTAATATTGAGAGCGGTTTGATCAGTTAATGATTACAGAGAATGTTTTGATCAGTTAATGAATATAGAGTGTGGTTTGATCAGTTACTGAATATAGAGAGTGGTTTGATCAGATGATGAATATAGAGAGTGGTTTGATCAGTTAATTAATATTGAGAGCGGTTTGATCAGTTAATGAATACAGAGAATGGTTTGATCAGATGATGAATATAGAGATTGTTTTGATCAGTTAATTAATATAGAGATTGGTTTGATTAGTTAATGACTATAGAGAGTGGTTTGATCAGTTAATGAATATAGAGAGTGGTTTGAACTGTTAATGAATATCGAGAGTGGTTTGAGCAGTTAATGAATATAGAGAGTGGTTTGATCAGTTAATGAATATAGAGAGTGGATTGATCAGTTAATCAATATAGAGAGTGGATTGATCAGTTAATGAATATAGAGAGTGGTTTGATCAGTTAATGAATATAGAGCGTGGTTTGATCAGTTAATGAATATAGTGTGTGGTTTGAACAGTTAATGAATATAGAGAGTGGTTTGATCAGTTAATGAATATAGAGTGTGGTTTGATAAGATAATGAATATAGAGAGTGGTTTGATCAGTTGATGAAAATAGAGTGTGGTTTGATCAGTTATGGAATATAGAGAGTGGTTTGATCTGTTAATGAATAAAGAGTGTTTTGATCAGTTAATGAATATAGAGAGTTGTTTGATCAGTTAATGAATATAGAGGGTGGTTTGATCAGTTAATGAATATAGAGCGTGGTTTGATCAGTTAATGAATATAGTGTGTGGTTTGAACAGTTAATGAATATAGAGCGTGGTTTGATCAGTTAATGAATATAGAGTGTGGTTTGATAAGATAATGAATATAGAGAGTGGTTTGATCAGTTAATGAAAATAGAGTGTGGTTTGATCAGTTATGGAATATAGAGAGTGGTTTGAACTGTTAATGAATAAAGAGTGTTTTGATCAGTTAATGAATATAGAGAGTGGTTTGACCAGTTAATGAATATAGAGAGTGGATTGATCAGTTAATGAAAATAAAGATTGTTTTGATCAGTTAATTAATATTGAGAGCGGTTTGATCAGTTAATGATTACAGAGAATGTTTTGATCAGTTAATGAATATAGAGTGTGGTTTGATCAGTTACTGAATATAGAGAGTGGTTTGATCAGATGATGAATATAGAGAGTGGTTTGATCAGTTAATTAATATTGAGAGCGGTTTGATCAGTTAATGAATACAGAGAATGGTTTGATCAGATGATGAATATAGAGATTGTTTTGATCAGTTAATTAATATAGAGATTGGTTTGATTAGTTAATGACTATAGAGAGTGGTTTGATCAGTTAATGAATATAGAGAGTGGTTTGAACTGTTAATGAATATCGAGAGTGGTTTGAGCAGTTAATGAATATAGAGAGTGGTTTGATCAGTTAATGAACATAGAGAGTGGATTGACCAGTTAATGAATATAGAGAGTGGTTTGATCAGTTAATGAATATAGAGCGTGGTTTGATCAGTTAATGAATATAGTGTGTGGTTTGAACAGTTAATGAATATAGAGAGTGGTTTGATCAGTTAATGAATATAGAGTGTGGTTTGATAAGTTAATGAATATAGAGAGTGGTTTGATCAGTTAATGAAAATAGAGTGTGGTTTGATCAGTTATGGAATATAGAGAGTGGTTTGATCTGTTAATGAATAAAGAGTGTTTTGATCAGTTAATGAATATAGAGAGTGGTTTGACCAGTTAATGAATACAGAGAATGGTTTGAACAGCGAATGAATACAGGGAGTGGTTTGATCAGTGAATGAATCTAGAGAGTGGTTTGATCAGTTAATGA
Organism: Squalus acanthias; assembly: GCA_030390025.1. Classification (NCBI taxonomy): domain Eukaryota; kingdom Metazoa; phylum Chordata; class Chondrichthyes; order Squaliformes; family Squalidae; genus Squalus; species Squalus acanthias. Next base: position 789,683 of record JASTWF010000057.1, on the reverse strand, counting down.
ATATAGAGAGTGGATTGATCAGTTAATGAAAATAAAGATTGTTTTGATCAGTTAATTAATATTGAGAGCGGTTTGATCAGTTAATGATTACAGAGAATGTTTTGATCAGTTAATGAAGATAGAGTGTGGTTTGATCAGTTACTGAATATAGAAAGTGGTTTGATCAGATGATGAATATAGAGAGTGGATTGATCAGTTAATGATTACAGATAATGGTTTGAACAGCAAATGAATACAGGGAGTGGTTTGATCAGTTAATGAATCTAGAGAGTGGTTTGATCAGTTAATGAATATAAAGAGTGGTTTGATCAGTTAATGAATATAGAGAGTGGATTGATCAGTTAATGAATATAGAGTGTGGTTTGATCAGTTATTGAATATAGAGAGTGGTTTGAAATGTTAATGAATAAAGAGTGTTTTGATCAGTTAATTAATATAGAGAGTGGTTTGACCAGTTAATGATTACAGATAATGGTTTGAACAGCAAATGAATATAGGGAGTGGTTTGATCAGTTAATGAATCTAGAGAGTGGTTTGATCAGTTAATGAATATAGAGAGTGGATTGATCAGTTAATGAATAGAAAGAGTGGTTTGATCAGTTAATTAATATTGAGAGCGGTTTGATCAGTTAATGAATACAGAGAATGGTTTGATCAGTTAAAAATAAAGATTGTGGTTTGATCAGTTACTGAATATAGAGAGTGGTTTGATCAGATGATGAATATAGAGAGTGGTTTGATCAGTTAATGAATATAGTGAGTGGTTTGATCAGTTAATGAATATAGAGAGACGTTTGATCAGTTAATGAATATAGAGAATGATTTGATCAGTTAATGAATACAGAGAGTGGTTTGATCAGTTAATGAATGTAGAGACTGATTTGATCCGTTAATGAATATAGAGAGTGGTTTTATCAGTTAATGAATATAGAGAGTGGTTTGACCAGTTAATGAATGTAGAGACTGATTTGATCAGTTAATGAATACAGAGAGTGGTTTGATCAGTTAATGAATATCGATAGTGGTTTGATCAGTTAATGAACATAGAGAGTGGTTTGATCAGTTAATGAATATAGAGAGTGGATTGATCAGTTAATGAATATAGAGAGTGGATTGATCAGTTAATGAATATAGAGAGTGGTTTGATCAGTTAATGAATATAGAGCGTGGTTTGATCAGTTAATGAATATAGTGTGTGGTTTGAACAGTTAATGAATATAGAGCGTGGTTTGATCAGTTAATGAATATAGAGTGTGGTTTGATAAGATAATGAATATAGAGAGTGGTTTGATCAGTTAATGAAAATAGAGTGTGGTTTGATCAGTTATGGAATATAGAGAGTAGTTTGATCTGTTAATGAATAAAGATTGTTTTGATCAGTTAATGAATATAGAGAGTGGTTTGACCAGTTAATAAATACAGCGAATGGTTTGAACAGCGAATGAATACAGGGAGTGGTTTGATCAGTTAATGAATCTAGAGAGTGGTTTGATCAGTTAATGAATATAGAGAGTGGATTGATCAGTTAATGAAAATAAAGATTGGTTTGATCAGTTAATTAATATTGAGAGCGGTTTGATCAGTTAATGATTGCAGAGAATGTTTTGATCAGTTAATGAATATAGAGTGTGGTTTGATCAGTTACTGAATATAGAGAGTGGTTTGATCAGATGATGAATATAGAGAGTGGTTTGATCAGTTAATTAATATTGAGAGCGGTTTGATCAGTTAATGAATACAGAGAATGGTTTGATCAGATGATGAATATAGAGATTGTTTTGATCAGTTAATTAATATAGAGATTGGTTTGATTAGTTAATGACTATAGAGAGTGGTTTGATCAGTTAATGAATATAGAGAGTGGTTTGAACTGTTAATGAATGTAGAGAGTGGCTTGAACAGTTAATGAATATAGAGAGTGGTTTGAGCAGTTAATGAATATAGATAGTGCCTTCATCAGTTAATGAATTTTGTGAGTGTTTTGAACAGTTAATGAATATAGATTGTTTTGATAAGTTAATTAATATAGACCGTTGTTTCATCAGTTAATGAATATAGAGAGTGGGTTGCACAGTTAATGAATATAGAGCGTGGTTTGATCAGTTAATGAACACAAAGAGTGGTTTGATCAGTTAATGAATATAGAGAGTGGTTTCATCAGTTAATGAACATAGACAGTGGTTTGATCAGTAAATGAATATAGAGAATGATTTGATCAGTTAATGAATACAGAGACTGGTTTGATCAGTTAATGAATATATAGAGTGGTTTCATCAGATAATGAATATAGAGAGTGGTTTGATCAGTTAATGAATATAGAGAGTGGTTTGATCAGTTACTGAAAATACAGAGTGGTTTGATCAGTTAATGAACATAGAGAGTGGATTGATCAGTCAATGAATATAGAGTGTGGTTTAATCTGTTACTGAATATAGAGCGTGGTTTGATCAGTTAATGAATGTAGAGAGTGGTTTGACCAGTTAATGAATATAGCGAGTGGATTGATCAGTTAATGAATATAGAGAGTCGTTTAATCAGTTAATGAATATAGAGAATTATTTGATCATTTAATGAATATAGAGAGTGTTTTGATAAGATAATGAATATAGAGAGTGATTTGATCAGTTAATTAATATAGCAAGTGGATTGATCAGTTAATTAATATAGAGAGTGGATTGATCAGTTAATGAATACAGAGAGTGGTTTGATCAGTTAATGAATGTAGAGACTGATTTGATCCGTTAATGAATATAGAGAGTCGTTTCATCAGTTATTGAATGTAGAGAGTGATTTGATCAGTTAATGAAAATAGAGAGTGGTTTGATCTGTAACTGAATATAGAGAGTGGTTTGATCAGTTAATGAATATAGAGAGTGATTGGATCAGTTAATGAATATAGAGAGTGGTTTGAACAGTTAATGAATATTGCACGTGGTTTGATCAGTTAATGAAAATAGAGAGTGGTTTGATCAGTTAATGAATATAGAGAGTGGTTTCATCAGTTAATGAATAAAGAGAGTGATTTGATCAGTTAATAAATATAGAGAGTGGTTTGATCTGTAACTGAATATAGAGAGTGGTTTGATCAGTTAATGAATATAGAGAGTCATTTGATCAGTTAATGAATATAGAAAGTAGTTTGATCAGTTAATGAATATAGCGAGTGGTTTGATCAGTTAATGAAAATAGAGCGTGGTTTGATCAGTTAATGAATATAGAGCGTGGTTTGATCAGTTAATTAATATAGAGCGTGGTTTGATCAGTTAATGAATATAGAGTGTGGTTTGATAAGATAATGAATATAGAGAGTGGTTTGATCAGTTAATGAAAATAGAGTGTGGTTTGATCAGTTATGGAATATAGAGAGTGGTTTGATCTGTTAATGAATAAAGAGTGTTTTGATTAGTTAATGAATATAGAGAGTGGTTTGACCAGTTAATGAATACAAAGAATGGTTTGAAAAGCGAATGAATACAGGGAGTGATTTGATCAATAATGAATATAGAGAGTGGATTGATCAGTTAATGAAAATAAAGATTGTTTTGATCAGTTAATGAATATAGAGAGTGGTTTTATCAGTGAATTAATATTGAGAGCGGATTTATCAGTTACTGAATATAGAGATTGGTTTGATCAGTTAATGAATGTGGAGACTGATTTGATCCGTTAATGAATATAGAGAGTCGTTTAATCAGTTATTGAATGTAGAGAGTGATTTGATCAGTTAATGAATTTAGAGAGTTGTTTGATCAGTTAATGAATATAGAGGGTGGTTTGATCAGTTAATGAATATAGAGTGTGGTTTGATCAGTTAATGAATATAGAGAGTGGTTTGATCAGTTAATGAATATAGAGAGTGGTTTGATCTGTTACTGAATATAGAGAGTGGTTTGATCAGTTAATGAATATAGAGAGTGATTTGATCAGTTAATGAATATAGAGAGTGGTTTGATCAGTTAATGAATACAGAGAGTGGTTTGATCAGTTAATGAATATAGAGAGTGCTTTGATCAGTTAATGAATATCGAGAGTGGTTTGATCAGTTAATGAATATAGAGAGTAGTTTGGTCAGTTAATGAATATAGAGAGTGGATTGATCAGTTAATGAATATAGAGAGTGGATTGATCAGTTAATGAATATAGAGAGTGGTTTGATCAGTTAATGAATATAGAGCGTGGTTTGATCAGTTAATGAATATAGTTTGTGGTTTGATCAGATGATGAATATAGAGAGTGGTTTGATCAGTTAATTAATATTGAGAGCGGTTTGATCAGTTAATGAATACAGAGAATGGTTTGATCAGATGATGAATATAGAGATTGTTTTGATCAGTTAATTAATATAGAGATTGGTTTGATTAGTTAATGACTATAGAGAGTGGCTTGAACAGTTAATGAATATAGAGAGTGGTTTGAGCAGTTAATGAATATAGATAGTGCCTTCATCAGTTAATGAATTTTGTGAGTGTTTTGAACAGTTAATGAATATAGATTGTTTTGATAAGTTAATTAATATAGACCGTTGTTTCATCAGTTAATTAATATAGAGAGTGGGTTGAACAGTTAATGAATATAGAGCGTGGTTTGATCAGTTAATGAACACAAAGAGTGGTTTGATCAGTTAATGAATATAGAGAGTGGTTTCATCAGTTAATGAATATAGACAGTGGTTTGATCAGTAAATGAATATAGAGAATGATTTGATCAGTTAATGAATACAGAGACTGGTTTGATCAGTTAATGAATATATAGAGTGGTTTCATCAGATAATGAATATAGAGAGTGGTTTGATCAGTTAATGAATATAGAGAGTGGTTTGATCAGTTACTGAAAATACAGAGTGGTTTGATCAGTAAATGAATATAGCGAGTGGATTGATCAGTTAATGAATATAGAGAGTCGTTTAATCAGTTAATGAATATAGAGAATTATTTGATCATTTAATGAATATAGAGAGTGTTTTGATAAGTTAATGAATATAGAGAGTGATTTGATCAGTTAATTAATATAGCAAGTGGATTGATCAGTTAATTAATATAGAGAGTGGATTGATCAGTTAATGAATACAGAGAGTGGTTTGATCAGTTAATGAATGTAGAGACTGATTTGATCCGTTAATGAATATAGAGAGTCGTTTCATCAGTTATTGAATGTAGAGAGTGATTTGATCAGTTAATGAATATAGAGAGTTGTTTGATCAGTTAATGAATATAGAGAGTGATTTGATCAGTTAATGAATATAGAGAGTTGTTTGATCAGTTAATGAATATAGAGGGTGGTTTGATCAGTTAATGAATATAGAGTGTGGTTTGATTAGTTAATGAATATAGAGAGTGGTTTGATCAGTTAATGAATATAGAGAGTGGTTTGATCTGTTACTGAATATAGAGAGTGGTTTGATCAGTTAATGAATATAGAGAGTGATTTGATCAGTTAATGAATATAGAGAGTGGTTTGATCAGTTAATGAATACAGAGAGTGGTTTGATCAGTTAATGAATATAGAGAGTGCTTTGATCAGTTAATGAATATCGAGAGTGGTTTGATCAGTTAATGAATATAGAGAGTAGTTTGGTCAGTTAATGAATATAGAGAGTGGATTGATCAGTTAATGAATATAGAGAGTGGATTGATCAGTTAATGAATATAGAGAGTGGTTTGATCAGTTAATGAATATAGAGCGTGGTTTGATCAGTTAATGAATATAGTTTGTGGTTTGATCAGATGATGAATATAGAGAGTGGTTTGATCAGTTAATTAATATTGAGAGCGGTTTGATCAGTTAATGAATACAGAGAATGGTTTGATCAGATGATGAATATAGAGATTGTTTTGATCAGTTAATTAATATAGAGATTGGTTTGATTAGTTAATGACTATAGAGAGTGGCTTGAACAGTTAATGAATATAGAGAGTGGTTTGAGCAGTTAATGAATATAGATAGTGCCTTCATCAGTTAATGAATTTTGTGAGTGTTTTGAACAGTTAATGAATATAGATTGTTTTGATAAGTTAATTAATATAGACCGTTGTTTCATCAGTTAATTAATATAGAGAGTGGGTTGAACAGTTAATGAATATAGAGCGTGGTTTGATCAGTTAATGAACACAAAGAGTGGTTTGATCAGTTAATGAATATAGAGAGTGGTTTCATCAGTTAATGAATATAGACAGTGGTTTGATCAGTAAATGAATATAGAGAATGATTTGATCAGTTAATGAATACAGAGACTGGTTTGATCAGTTAATGAATATATAGAGTGGTTTCATCAGATAATGAATATAGAGAGTGGTTTGATCAGTTAATGAATATAGCGAGTGGATTGATCAGTTAATGAATATAGAGAGTCGTTTAATCAGTTAATGAATATAGAGAATTATTTGATCATTTAATGAATATAGAGAGTGTTTTGATAAGTTAATGAATATAGAGAGTGATTTGATCAGTTAATTAATATAGCAAGTGGATTGATCAGTTAATTAATATAGAGAGTGGATTGATCAGTTAATGAATACAGAGAGTGGTTTGATCAGTTAATGAATGTAGAGACTGATTTGATCCGTTAATGAATATAGAGAGTCGTTTCATCAGTTATTGAATGTAGAGAGTGATTTGATCAGTTAATGAATATAGAGAGTTGTTTGATCAGTTAATGAATATAGAGAGTGGTTTGATCAGTTAATGAATATAGAGAGTGATTGGATCAGTTAATGAATATAGAGAGTGGTTTGATCAGTTAATGAATATAGGGAGTGGTTTGAACAGTTAATGAATATTGCACGTGGTTTGATCAGTTAATGAAAATAGAGAGTGGTTTGATCAGTTAATAAATATAGAGAGTGGTTTGATCAGTTAATGAATAAAGAGAGTGATTTGATCAGTTAATAAATATAGAGAGTGGTTTGATCTGTAACTGAATATAGAGAGTGGTTTGATCAGTTAATGAATATAGAGAGTGATTTGATCAGTTAATGAATATAGAGAGTGGTTTGATCAGTTAATGAATATAGCGAGTGGTTTGATCAGTTAATGAAAATAGAGCGTGGTTTGATCAGTTAATGAATATAGAGCGTGGTTTGATCAGTTAATGAATATAGAGCGTGGTTTGATCAGTTAATGAATATAGAGTGTGGTTTGATAAGATAATGAATATAGAGAGTGGTTTGATCAGTTAATGAAAATAGAGTGTGGTTTGGTCAGTTATGGAATATAGAGAGTGGTTTGATCTGTTAATGAATAAACAGTGTTTTGTTTAGTTAATGAATGTAGAGAATGGTTTGATCAGTTAATGAAAATAGAGAGTCGTTTCATCAGTTAATGAATATGGAGAGTGGTTTGAGCAGTTCATGAATTTAGAGAGTGTTTTGATCAGTTCATGAATATTGAGAGTGGTTTGATCAGTTAATGAATATAGACAGTGTTTTGATCTGTTAATTAATATAGAGAGGAGTTTGATCAGTTATTGAATATAGAGAGTGGTTGGATCTGTTCATGGCTATAGAGAGTGGTTTTATAGGTTGATGAATATAGAGAGTGGTTTGATCAATTAATGAATATAGAGTGTGGTTTGATCAGTTAATGAATATAGAGACTGGTATGATTGGTAAATGAATATAGAGAGTGGTTTGATCAGTTGATGAATATGGAGAGTGGTTTGATCAATTAATGAATATGGAGAGTAGTTTGATCAGTTTATGAATATGGAGATTGGTTTGATCAGTTAATGAATAGAGAGAGTGATTTGATCAGTTAATGAATATAGAGAGTGATTCGAAAAGTTAATGAATTGCGAGTGATTGGATTAGTTAATGAATATAGAGAGTGGTTTGATCAGTTAATGAATATAGAGAGTGGTTTTATCAGTTAATGAATATAGATAGTTGTTTGATCAGTAAATGAATATAGAGCGTGGTTAGATCAGTTAATGATTATAGAGAGTGGTTTGACCAGTTAATGAATATAGAGAGTGGTTTGATCAGTTAATGAATATAGAGAGTGGTTGGATCAGTTAATGAATATAGAGAGTGGTTTGATGTATTAATGAATATAGAGAGTGGTTTGATCAGTTAATGAATATAGAGAGTGGTTTGATGTATTAATGAAAATAGAGAGTGGTTTGATCATTTAATAAATATAGAGAGTGGTTTGATCAGTTAATGAATATAGAGAGTGGTTTCATAGTTTCTGAATATCGAGAGTGGTTTGATCAGTTAATGAACATAGAGAGTGGTTTGATCAGTTAATGAATATAGAGAGTGGTTTGATCAGTAAATGAATATAGAGAGTGGTTTGATCAGTTAATGAATATAGGGAGTGGTTAGATCAGTTAATGAATATAGGGAGTGGTTTGATCAGTTAATGAATATAGAGAGTGGTTTAATCAGTTAATGGATATAGAGAGTGATTTGATCAGTTAATGAATATAGGGAGTGGTTAGATCAGTTGATGAATATGGAGAGTGGTTTGATCAATTAATGAATATGGAGAGTAGTTTGATCAGTTTATGAATATGGAGATTGGTTTGATCAGTTAATGAATATAGAGAGTGATTCGAAAAGTTAATGAATTGAGATTGATTGGATTAGCTAATGAATATAGAGAGTGGTTTGATCAGTTAATGAATATAGAGAGTGGTTTTATCAGTTAATGAATATAGAAAGTTGTTTGATCAGTTAATGAATATAGAGCGTGGTTAGATCAGTTAATGAATATAGAGAGTGGTTTGACCAGTTAATGAATATAGAGAGTGGTTTGATCAGTTAATGAATATAGAGAGTGATTCGAAAAGTTAATGAATTGAGAGTGATTGGATTAGTTAATGAATATAGAGAGTGGTTTGATCAGTTAATGAATATAGAGAGTGGTTTGATCAGTTGACGAATATGGAGAGTGGTTTGATCAATTAATGAATATGGAGAGTAGTTTGATCAGTTTATGAATATGGAGATTGGTTTGATCAGTTAATGAATAGAGAGAGTGATTTGATCAGTTAATGAATATAGAGAGTGATTCGAAAAGTTAATGAATTGCGAGTGATTGGATTAGTTAATGAATATAGAGAGTGGTTTGATCAGTTAATGAATATAGAGAGTGGTTTTATCAGTTAATGAATATAGATAGTTGTTTGATCAGTTAATGAATATAGAGCGTGGTTAGATCAGTTAATGAATATAGAGAGTGGTTTGACCAGTTAATGAATATAGAGAGTGGTTTGATCAGTTAATGAATATAGAGAGTGGTTGGATCAGTTAATGAATATAGAGAGTGGTTTGATGTATTAATGAATATAGAGAGTGGTTTGATCAGTTAATGAATATAGAGAGTGGTTTGATGTATTAATGAATATAGAGAGTGTTTTGATCATTAATGAATATCGAGAGTGGTTTGATCAGTTAATAAATATAGAGAGTGGTTGGATCAGTTAATGAACATAGAGAGTGGTTTGATCAGTTAATGAATATAGAGAGTGGTTTGATCAGTAAATGAATATAGAGAGTGGTTTGATCAGTTAATGAATATAGAGAGTGGTTTGATCAGTTAATGAATATAGGGAGTGGTTAGATCAGTTAATGAATATAGGGAGTGGTTTGATCAGTTAATGAATATAGAGAGTGATTTGATCAGTTAATGAATATAGGGAGTGGTTAGATAAGTTGATGAATATGGAGAGTGGTTTGATCAATTAATGAATATGGAGAGTAGTTTGATCAGTTTATGAATATGGAGATTGGTTTGATCAGTTAATGAATATAGAGAGTGATTTGATCAGTTAATGAATATAGAGAGTGATTCGAAAAGTTAATGAATTGAGAGTGATTGGATTAGTTAATGAATATAGAGAGTGGTTTGATCAGTTAATGAATATAGAGAGTGGTTTTATCAGTTAATGAATATAGATAGTTGTTTGATCAGTTAATGAATATAGAGCGTGGTTAGATCAGTTAATGAATATAGAGAGTGGTTTGACCAGTTAATGAATATAGAGAGTGGTTTGATCAGTTAATGAATATAGAGAGTGGTTTCATCAGTTTCTGAATATAGAGAGTGGTTTGATCAGTTAATGAATATAGAGAGTGGTTTGATCAGTTAATGAATATAGAGAGTGGTTGGATCAGTAAATGAATATAGAGAGTGGTTTGATCAGTTAATGAATGTAGAGAGTTGTTTGATCAGTTAATGAACATAGAGAGTGGTTTGATCAGTTAATGAATATAGAGATTGGTTTGATCAGTAAATGAATATAGAGAGTGGTTTGATCAGTTAATGAATATAGAGAGTGGTTTGATCAGTTAATGAATATAGGGAGTGGTTAGATCAGTTAATGAATGTAGGGAGTGGTTTGATCAGTTAATGAATATAGAGAGTGGTTTAATCAGTTAATGAATATAGAAAGTGGTTTGATCAGTTAATGAATATAGGGAGTGGTTAGATCAGTTAATGAATATAGAGAGTGGTTTGATCAGTTAATGAATATAGAGAGTGGTTTGATCTATTAATGAATATAGAGAGTGGTTTGATCAGTTAATTAATATAGAGAGTAGTTTCATCAGTTAATGAATTTCGAGAATGGTTTGATCCGTTAATGAATATGGAGAGTGGTTAGATCAGTTAATGAATATAGAGAGTGGTATGATCAGTTAATGAATGTAGAGAGTGGTTTGATCAGTTAATGAAAATAGAGAGTCGTTTCATCAGTTAATGAATATGGAGAGTGGTTTGAGCAGTTCATGAATTTAGAGAGTGTTTTGATCAGTTCATGAATATTGAGAGTGGTTTGATCAGTTAATGAATATAGACAGTGTTTTGATCTGTTAATTAATATAGAGAGGAGTTTGATCAGTTATTGAATATAGAGAGTGGTTGGATCTGTTCATGGCTATAGAGAGTGGTTTTATAGGTTGATGAATATAGAGAGTGGTTTGATCAATTAATGAATATAGAGTGTGGTTTGATCAGTTAATGAATATAGAGACTGGTATGATTGGTAAATGAATATAGAGAGTGGTTTGATCAGTTGATGAATATGGAGAGTGGTTTGATCAATTAATGAATATGGAGAGTAGTTTGATCAGTTTATGAATATGGAGATTGGTTTGATCAGTTAATGAATAGAGAGAGTGATTTGATCAGTTAATGAATATAGAGAGTGATTCGAAAAGTTAATGAATTGCGAGTGATTGGATTAGTTAATGAATATAGAGAGTGGTTTGATCAGTTAATGAATATAGAGAGTGGTTTTATCAGTTAATGAATATAGATAGTTGTTTGATCAGTTAATGAATATAGAGCGTGGTTAGATCAGTTAATGATTATAGAGAGTGGTTTGACCATTTAATGAATATAGAGAGTGGTTTGATCAGTTAATGAATATAGAGAGTGATTGGATCAGTTAATGAATATAGAGAGTGGTTTGATGTATTAATGAATATAGAGAGTGGTTTGATCAGTTAATGAATATAGAGAGTGGTTTGATGTATTAATGAAAATAGAGAGTGGTTTGATCATTTAATAAATATAGAGAGTGGTTTGATCAGTTAATGAATATAGAGAGTGGTTTCATAGTTTCTGAATATCGAGAGTGGTTTGATCAGTTAATGAACATAGAGAGTGGTTTGATCAGTTAATGAATATAGAGAGTGGTTTGATCAGTAAATGAATATAGAGAGTGGTTTGATCAGTTAATGAATATAGGGAGTGGTTAGATCAGTTAATGAATATAGGGAGTGGTTTGATCAGTTAATGAATATAGAGAGTGGTTTAATCAGTTAATGAATATAGAGAGTGATTTGATCAGTTAATGAATATAGGGAGTGGTTAGATCAGTTGATGAATATGGAGAGTGGTTTGATCAATTAATGAATATGGAGAGTAGTTTGATCAGTTTATGAATATGGAGATTGGTTTGATCAGTTAATGAATATAGAGAGTGATTCGAAAAGTTAATGAATTGAGATTGATTGGATTAGCTAATGAATATAGAGAGTGGTTTGATCAGTTAATGAATATAGAGAGTGGTTTTATCAGTTAATGAATATAGAAAGTTGTTTGATCAGTTAATGAATATAGAGCGTGGTTAGATCAGTTAATGAATATAGAGAGTGGTTTGACCAGTTAATGAATATAGAGAGTGGTTTGATCAGTTAATGAATATAGAGAGTGATTCGAAAAGTTAATGAATTGAGAGTGATTGGATTAGTTAATGAATATAGAGAGTGGTTTGATCAGTTAATGAATATAGAGAGTGGTTTGATCAGTTGACGAATATGGAGAGTGGTTTGATCAATTAATGAATATGGAGAGTAGTTTGATCAGTTTATGAATATGGAGATTGGTTTGATCAGTTAATGAATAGAGAGAGTGATTTGATCAGTTAATGAATATAGAGAGTGATTCGAAAAGTTAATGAATTGCGAGTGGTTGGATTAGTTAATGAATATAGAGAGTGGTTTGATCAGTTAATGAATATAGAGAGTGGTTTGATGTATTAATGAATATAGAGAGTCTTTTGATCATTAATGAATATCGAGAGTGGTTTGATCAGTTAATAAATATAGAGAGTGGTTGCATCAGTTAATGAACATAGAGAGTGGTTTGATCAGTTAATGAATATAGAGAGTGGTTTGATCAGTAAATGAATATAGAGAGTGGTTTGATCAGTTAATGAATATAGAGAGTGGTTTGATCAGTTAATGAATATAGGGAGTGGTTAGATCAGTTAATTAATATAGGGAGTGGTTTGATCAGTTAATGAATATAGAGAGTGGTTTAATCAGTTAATGAATATAGAGAGTGATTTGATCAGTTAATGAATATAGGGAGTGGTTAGATAAGTTGATGAATATGGAGAGTGGTTTGATCAATTAATGAATATGGAGAGTAGTTTGATCAGTTTATGAATATGGAGATTGGTTTGATCAGTTAATGAATATAGAGAGTGATTTGATCAGTTAATGAATATAGAGAGTGATTCGAAAAGTTAATGAATTGAGAGTGATTGGATTAGTTAATGAATATAGAGAGTGGTTTGATCAGTTAATGAATATAGAGAGTGGTTTTATCAGTTAATGAATATAGTTTCAGTTAATGAATATAGTTAGTTGTTTGATCAGTTAATGAATATAGAGCGTGGTTAGATCAGTTAATGAATATAGAGAGTGGTTTGACCAGTTAATGAATATAGAGAGTGGTTTGATCAGTTAATGAATATAGAGAGTGGTTTCATCAGTTTCTGAATATAGAGAGTGGTTTGATCAGTTAATGAATATAGAGAGTGGTTTGATCAGTTAATGAATATAGAGAGTGGTTGGATCAGTAAATGAATATAGAGAGTGGTTTGATCAGTTAATGAATATAGGGAGTGGTTAGATCAGTTAATGAATGTAGAGAGTGGTTTGATCAGTTAATGAACATAGAGAGTGGTTTGATCAGTTAATGAATATAGAGAGTGGTTTGATCAGTAAATGAATATAGAGAGTGGTTTGATCAGTTAATGAATATAGAGAGTGGTTTGATCAGTTAATGAATATAGGGAGTGGTTAGATCAGTTAATGAATGTAGGGAGTGGTTTGATCAGTTAATGAATATAGAGAGTGGTTTAATCAGTTAATGAATATAGAAAGTGGTTTGATCAGTTAACGAATATAGGGAGTGGTTAGATCAGTTAATGAATATAGAGAGTGGTTTGGTCAGTTAATGAATATAGAGAGTGGTTTGATCTATTAATGAATATAGAGAGTGGTTTGATCAGTTAATTAATACAGAGAGTGGTTTGATCAGTTAATGAATTTCGAGAATGGTTTGATCCGTTAATGAATATGGAGAGTGGTTAGATCAGTTAATGAATATAGAGAGTGGTATGATCAGTTAATGAATGTAGAGAGTGGTTTGATCAGTTAATGAAAATAGAGAGTCGTTTCATCAGTTAATGAATATGGAGCGTGGTTTGAGCAGTTCATGAATTTAGAGAGTGTTTTGATCAGTTCATGAATATTGAGAGTGGTTTGATCAGTTAATGAATATAGACAGTGTTTTGATCTGTTAATTAATATAGAGAGGAGTTTGATCAGTTATTGAATATAGAGAGTGGTTGGATCTGTTCATGGCTATAGAGAGTGTTTTTATAGGTTAATGAATATAGAGAGTGGTTTGATCAATTAATGAATATAGAGTGTGGTTTGATCAGTTAATGTATATAGAGACTGGTATGATTGGTAAATGAATATAGAGAGTGGTTTGATCAGTTGATGAATATGGAGAGTGGTTTGATCAATTAATGAATACATAGATACATAGATACATAGAAGATAGGAGCAGGAGTAGGCCATCCGGCCCTTCGAGCCTGCTCCGCCATTTAATGAGATCATGGCTGATCCTCCAATTCAGTATCCCGTCCCCGCCTTCTCTCCGTAACCCTTAACCCCTTTTGCCTGTAGAAATATATCTAATTCCCTCTTAAATATATTTAATGAGCTGGCGTACACTGCCCTCTGTGGCAATGAGTTCCACAGGTTCACCACCCTCTGAGTGAAGAAATTCCCCCTCATTTCTGTCCTAAATGGTTTAGCCCTTATCCTTAAATTATGTCCTCTAGTTCTGTTCTCACCCGCCAAGGGAAACATTCCTTCTGCATCTAGTCTGTCTAGACCTGTCAGAATTTTATACACTTCTATGAGGTCCCCTCTCAATCTTCTAAACTCCAGTGTGTACATCCCTAAACTACATAGTCTCTCCTCATAGGTCAATCCCGCCATTCCTGGTATCAGCCTGGTGAATCGCCGCTGCACCCCCTCCATGGCAAGAACATCTTTCCTCAGATGAGGCGACCAAAACTGTACACAGTACTCGAGGTATGGTCTCACCAGTGCCCTGTACAGCTGCAGCAAGGTATCCCTGTTTCTGTATTCCAACCCTTTTGCTATGAAGGCCAGCATACCGTTTGCCTTCTTGACCGCCTGTTGCACCTGCATGCTCGCCTTCAGTGACTGGTGTACAAGAACACCCAGGTCTCTCTGTACTTCCCCCTCTCCCAATTTATTGCCATTTAAATAATAATTTGCACTCCCGTTCCTGCACCCAAGGTGGATAACTTCGCACTTGTCCACATTATAGTGCATCTGCCATTTATCCGCCCAATCACCCAGTCTGTCCAAATCGCTCTGGAGCTTCCTGGTCTCCTCCTCTGAGCCCACCCCCCCCTCCTAGTTTAGTGTCGTCTGCAAATTTGGAAATGCTGCATCCGACTCCCTGATCCAGGTTATTAATGTAAATTGTGAACAGCTGGGGACCCAGGACAGATCCCTGTGGTACCCCACTTGTTACTGCCTGCCATTCAGAAAATGAGCCGTTTATTCCAACTCTCTGTTTTCTATCTGACAGCCAGTTCTCTATCCACGTCAATACTTTCCCCTTTATCCCATGAGCTTCAATTTTCCATGCTAATCATTTATGTGGGACCTTGTCGAAGGCCTTTTGGAAGTCCAGGTACACCACATCTACTGGCTCTCCCCCCTCTATTTTACCAGTTACTCCCTCAAAAAATTCCAATAGATTAGTCAAGCACGATTTACCCTTTGTAAATCCATGTTGACTCTGTCCTATCCTGTCCTCATTTGCTAAGTGCTCCGCTATTTCATCCTTAATGATGGACTCCAGCATTTTGCCCACAACTGATGTAAGGCTTACAGGTCTGTAATTACCTGCTTTTTCCCTACCCCCCTTTTTGAATAGTGGGGTAACATTAGCTACCCTCCAATCCATGGGCACTGTTCCCGAGTCTAATGAATTCTGAAAAATCATACTTAGTGCATCCGCTATCTCTAGGGCCACCTCCTTCAGTACCCTAATATGGAGAGTAGTTTGATCAGTTTATGAATATGGAGATTGGTTTGATCAGTTAATGAATAGAGAGAGTGATTTGATCAGTTAATGAATATAGAGAGTGATTCGAAAAGTTAATGAATTGCGAGTGATTGGATTAGTTAATGAATATAGAGAGTGGTTTGATCAGTTAATGAATATAGAGAGTGGTTTTATCAGTTAATGAATATAGATAGTTGTTTGATCAGTTAATGAATATAGAGCGTGGTTAGATCAGTTAATGAATATAGAGAGTGGTTTGATCAGTTCATGAATTTAGAGAGTGTTTTGATCAGTTCATGAATATTGAGAGTGGTTTGATCAGTTAATGAATATAGATAGTGTTTTGATCTGTTAATTAATATAGAGAGGAGTTTGATCAGCTATTGAATATAGAGAGTGGTTGGATCTGTTCATGGCTATAGAGAGTGGTTTTATAGGTTAATGAATATAGAGAGTGGTTTGATCAATTAATGAATATAGAGTGTGGTTTGATCAGTTAATGAATATAGAGACTGGTATGATTGGTAAATGAATATAGAGAGTGGTTTGATCAGTTTATGAATATGGAGATTGGTTTGATCAGTTAATGAATAGAGAGAGTGATTTGATCAGTTAATGAATATAGAGAGTGATTCGAAAAGTTAATGAATTGCGAGTGATTGGATTAGTTAATGAATATAGAGAGTGGTTTGATCAGTTAATGAATATAGAGAGTGGTTTTATCAGTTAATGAATATAGATAGTTGTTTGATCAGTTAATGAATATAGAGCGTGGTTAGATCAGTTAATGAATATAGAGAGTGGTTTGACCAGTTAATGAATATAGAGAGTGGTTTGATCAGTTAATGAATATAGAGAGTGGTTGGATCAGTTAATGAATATAGAGAGTGGTTTGATGTATTAATGAATATAGAGAGTGGTTTGATCAGTTAATGAATATAGAGAGTGGTTTGATGTATTAATGAATATAGAGAGTGTTTTGATCATTAATGAATATCGAGAGTGGTTTGATCAGTTAATAAATATAGAGAGTGGTTGGATCAGTTAATGAACATAGAGAGTGGTTTGATCAGTTAATGAATATAGAGAGTGGTTTGATCAGTAAATGAATATAGAGAGTGGTTTGATCAGTTAATGAATATAGAGAGTGGTTTGATCAGTTAATGAATATAGGGAGTGGTTAGATCAGTTAATGAATATAGGGAGTGGTTTGATCAGTTAATGAATATAGAGAGTGGTTTAATCAGTTAATGAATATAGAGAGTGATTTGATCAGTTAATGAATATAGGGAGTGGTTAGATAAGTTGATGAATATGGAGAGTGGTTTGATCAATTAATGAATATGGAGAGTAGTTTGATCAGTTTATGAATATGGAGATTGGTTTGATCAGTTAATGAATATAGAGAGTGATTTGATCAGTTAATGAATATAGAGAGTGATTCGAAAAGTTAATGAATTGAGAGTGATTGGATTAGTTAATGAATATAGAGAGTGGTTTGATCAGTTAATGAATATAGAGAGTGGTTTTATCAGTTAATGAATATAGATAGTTGTTTGATCAGTTAATGAATATAGAGCGTGGTTAGATCAGTTAATGAATATAGAGAGTGGTTTGACCAGTTAATGAATATAGAGAGTGGTTTGATCAGTTAATGAATATAGAGAGTGGTTTCATCAGTTTCTGAATATAGAGAGTGGTTTGATCAGTTAATGAATATAGAGAGTGGTTTGATCAGTTAATGAATATAGAGAGTGGTTGGATCAGTAAATGAATATAGAGAGTGGTTTGATCAGTTAATGAATGTAGAGAGTTGTTTGATCAGTTAATGAACATAGAGAGTGGTTTGATCAGTTAATGAATATAGAGAGTGGTTTGATCAGTAAATGAATATAGAGAGTGGTTTGATCAGTTAATGAATATAGAGAGTGGTTTGATCAGTTAATGAATATAGGGAGTGGTTAGATCAGTTAATGAATGTAGGGAGTGGTTTGATCAGTTAATGAATATAGAGAGTGGTTTAATCAGTTAATGAATATAGAAAGTGGTTTGATCAGTTAATGAATATAGGGAGTGGTTAGATCAGTTAATGGATATAGAGAGTGGTTTGATCAGTTAATGAATATAGAGAGTGGTTTGATCAGTTAATTAATATAGAGAGTGGTTTGATCAGTTAATGAATTTCGAGAATGGTTTGATCCGTTAATGAATATGGAGAGTGGTTAGATCAGTTAATGAATATAGAGAGTGGTATGATCAGTTAATGAATGTAGAGAGTGGTTTGATCAGTTAATGAAAATAGAGAGTCGTTTCATCAGTTAATGAATATGGAGAGTGGTTTGAGCAGTTCATGAATTTAGAGAGTGTTTTGATCAGTTCATGAATATTGAGAGTGGTTTGATCAGTTAATGAATATAGACAGTGTTTTGATCTGTTAATTAATATAGAGAGGAGTTTGATCAGTTATTGAATATAGAGAGTGGTTGGATCTGTTCATGGCTATAGAGAGTGGTTTTATAGGTTGATGAATATAGAGAATGGTTTGATCAATTAATGAATATAGAGTGTGGTTTGATCAGTTAATGAATATAGAGACTGGTATGATTGGTAAATGAATATAGAGAGTGGTTTGATCAGTTGATGAATATGGAGAGTGGTTTGATCAATTAATGAATATGGAGAGTAGTTTGATCAGTTTATGAATATGGAGATTGGTTTGATCAGTTAATGAATAGAGAGAGTGATTTGATCAGTTAATGAATATAGAGAGTGATTCGAAAAGTTAATGAATTGCGAGTGATTGGATTAGTTAATGAATATAGAGAGTGGTTTGATCAGTTAATGAATATAGAGAGTGGTTTTATCAGTTAATGAATATAGATAGTTGTTTGATCAGTTAATGAATATAGAGCGTGGTTAGATCAGTTAATGATTATAGAGAGTGGTTTGACCATTTAATGAATATAGAGAGTGGTTTGATCAGTTAATGAATATAGAGAGTGATTGGATCAGTTAATGAATATAGAGAGTGGTTTGATGTATTAATGAATATAGAGAGTGGTTTGATCAGTTAATGAATATAGAGAGTGGTTTGATGTATTAATGAAAATAGAGAGTGGTTTGATCATTTAATAAATATAGAGAGTGGTTTGATCAGTTAATGAATATAGAGAGTGGTTTCATAGTTTCTGAATATCGAGAGTGGTTTGATCAGTTAATGAACATAGAGAGTGGTTTGATCAGTTAATGAATATAGAGAGTGGTTTGATCAGTAAATAAATATAGAGAGTGGTTTGATCAGTTAATGAATATAGGGAGTGGTTAGATCAGTTAATGAATATAGGGAGTGGTTTGATCAGTTAATGAATATAGAGAGTGGTTTAATCAGTTAATGAATATAGAGAGTGATTTGATCAGTTAATGAATATAGGGAGTGGTTAGATCAGTTGATGAATATGGAGAGTGGTTTGATCAATTAATGAATATGGAGAGTAGTTTGATCAGTTTATGAATATGGAGATTGGTTTGATCAGTTAATGAATATAGAGAGTGATTCGAAAAGTTAATGAATTGAGATTGATTGGATTAGCTAATGAATATAGAGAGTGGTTTGATCAGTTAATGAATATAGAGAGTGGTTTTATCAGTTAATGAATATAGAAAGTTGTTTGATCAGTTAATGAATATAGAGCGTGGTTAGATCAGTTAATGAATATAGAGAGTGGTTTGACCAGTTAATGAATATAGAGAGTGGTTTGATCAGTTAATGAATATAGAGAGTGATTCGAAAAGTTAATGAATTGATAGTGATTGGATTAGTTAATGAATATAGAGAGTGGTTTGATCAGTTAATGAATATAGAGAGTGGTTTGATCAGTTGACGAATATGGAGAGTGGTTTGATCAATTAATGAATATGGAGAGTAGTTTGATCAGTTTATGAATATGGAGATTGGTTTGATCAGTTAATGAATAGAGAGAGTGATTTGATCAGTTAATGAATATAGAGAGTGATTCGAAAAGTTAATGAATTGCGAGTGATTGGATTAGTTAATGAATATAGAGAGTGGTTTGATCAGTTAATGAATATAGAGAGTGGTTTGATGTATTAATGAATATAGAGAGTGTTTTGATCATTAATGAATATCGAGAGTGGTTTGATCAGTTAATAAATATAGAGAGTGGTTGGATCAGTTAATGAACATAGAGAGTGGTTTGATCAGTTAATGAATATAGAGAGTGGTTTGATCAGTAAATGAATATAGAGAGTGGTTTGATCAGTTAATGAATATAGAGAGTGGTTTGATCAGTTAATGAATATAGGGAGTGGTTAGATCAGTTAATGAATATAGGGAGTGGTTTGATCAGTTAATGAATATAGAGAGTGGTTTAATCAGTTAATGAATATAGAGAGTAATTTGATCAGTTAATGAATATAGGGAGTGGTTAGATAAGTTGATGAATATGGAGAGTGGTTTGATCAATTAATGAATATGGAGAGTAGTTTGATCAGTTTATGAATATGGAGATTGGTTTGATCAGTTAATGAATATAGAGAGTGATTTGATCAGTTAATGAATATAGAGAGTGATTCGAAAAGTTAATGAATTGAGAGTGATTGGATTAGTTAATGAATATAGAGAGTGGTTTGATCAGTTAATGAATATAGAGAGTGGTTTTATCAGTTAATGAATATAGATAGTTGTTTGATCAGTTAATGAATATAGAGCGTGGTTAGATCAGTTAATGAATATAGAGAGTGGTTTGACCAGTTAATGAATATAGAGAGTGGTTTGATCAGTTAATGAATATAGAGAGTGGTTTCATCAGTTTCTGAATATAGAGAGTGGTTTGATCAGTTAATGAATATAGAGAGTGGTTTGATCAGTTAATGAATATAGAGAGTGGTTGGATCAGTAAATGAATATAGAGAGTGGTTTGATCAGTTAATGAATATAGGGAGTGGTTAGATCAGTTAATGAATGTAGAGAGTGGTTTGATCAGTTAATGAACATAGAGAGTGGTTTGATCAGTTAATGAATATAGAGAGTGGTTTGATCAGTAAATGAATATAGAGAGTGGTTTGATCAGTTAATGAATATAGAGAGTGGTTTGATCAGTTAATGAATATAGGGAGTGGTTAGATCAGTTAATGAATGTAGGGAGTGGTTTGATCAGTTAATGAATATAGAGAGTGGTTTAATCAGTTAATGAATATAGAAAGTGGTTTGATCAGTTAACGAATATAGGGAGTGGTTAGATCAGTTAATGAATATAGAGAGTGGTTTGGTCAGTTAATGAATATAGAGAGTGGTTTGATCTATTAATGAATATAGAGAGTGGTTTGATCAGTTAATTAATACAGAGAGTGGTTTGATCAGTTAATGAATTTCGAGAATGGTTTGATCCGTTAATGAATATGGAGAGTGGTTAGATCAGTTAATGAATATAGAGAGTGGTATGATCAGTTAATGAATGTAGAGAGTGGTTTGATCAGTTAATGAAAATAGAGAGTCGTTTCATCAGTTAATGAATATGGAGCGTGGTTTGAGCAGTTCATGAATTTAGAGAGTGTTTTGATCAGTTCATGAATATTGAGAGTGGTTTGATCAGTTAATGAATATAGACAGTGTTTTGATCTGTTAATTAATATAGAGAGGAGTTTGATCAGTTATTGAATATAGAGAGTGGTTGGATCTGTTCATGGCTATAGAGAGTGTTTTTATAGGTTAATGAATATAGAGAGTGGTTTGATCAATTAATGAATATAGAGTGTGGTTTGATCAGTTAATGTATATAGAGACTGGTATGATTGGTAAATGAATATAGAGAGTGGTTTGATCAGTTGATGAATATGGAGAGTGGTTTGATCAATTAATGAATACATAGATACATAGATACATAGAAGATAGGAGCAGGAGTAGGCCATCCGGCCCTTCGAGCCTGCTCCGCCATTTAATGAGATCATGGCTGATCCTCCAATTCAGTATCCCGTCCCCGCCTTCTCTCCGTAACCCTTAACCCCTTTTGCCTGTAGAAATATATCTAATTCCCTCTTAAATATATTTAATGAGCTGGCGTACACTGCCCTCTGTGGCAATGAGTTCCACAGGTTCACCACCCTCTGAGTGAAGAAATTCCCCCTCATTTCTGTCCTAAATGGTTTAGCCCTTATCCTTAAATTATGTCCTCTAGTTCTGTTCTCACCCGCCAAGGGAAACATTCCTTCTGCATCTAGTCTGTCTAGACCTGTCAGAATTTTATACACTTCTATGAGGTCCCCTCTCAATCTTCTAAACTCCAGTGTGTACATCCCTAAACTACATAGTCTCTCCTCATAGGTCAATCCCGCCATTCCTGGTATCAGCCTGGTGAATCGCCGCTGCACCCCCTCCATGGCAAGAACATCTTTCCTCAGATGAGGCGACCAAAACTGTACACAGTACTCGAGGTATGGTCTCACCAGTGCCCTGTACAGCTGCAGCAAGGTATCCCTGTTTCTGTATTCCAACCCTTTTGCTATGAAGGCCAGCATACCGTTTGCCTTCTTGACCGCCTGTTGCACCTGCATGCTCGCCTTCAGTGACTGGTGTACAAGAACACCCAGGTCTCTCTGTACTTCCCCCTCTCCCAATTTATTGCCATTTAAATAATAATTTGCACTCCCGTTCCTGCACCCAAGGTGGATAACTTCGCACTTGTCCACATTATAGTGCATCTGCCATTTATCCGCCCAATCACCCAGTCTGTCCAAATCGCTCTGGAGCTTCCTGGTCTCCTCCTCTGAGCCCACCCCCCCTCCTAGTTTAGTGTCGTCTGCAAATTTGGAAATGCTGCATCCGACTCCCTGATCCAGGTCATTAATGTAAATTGTGAACAGCTGGGGACCCAGGACAGATCCCTGTGGTACCCCACTTGTTACTGCCTGCCATTCAGAAAATGAGCCGTTTATTCCAACTCTCTGTTTTCTATCTGACAGCCAGTTCTCTATCCACGTCAATACTTTCCCCTTTATCCCATGAGCTTCAATTTTCCATGCTAATCATTTATGTGGGACCTTGTCGAAGGCCTTTTGGAAGTTCAGGTACACCACATCTACTGGCTCTCCCCCCTCTATTTTACCAGTTACTCCCTCAAAAAATTCCAATAGATTAGTCAAGCACGATTTACCCTTTGTAAATCCATGTTGACTCTGTCCTATCCTGTCCTCATTTGCTAAGTGCTCCGCTATTTCATCCTTAATGATGGACTCCAGCATTTTGCCCACAACTGATGTAAGGCTTACAGGTCTGTAATTACCTGCTTTTTCCCTACCCCCCTTTTTGAATAGTGGGGTAACATTAGCTATCCTCCAATCCATGGGCACTGTTCCCGAGTCTAATGAATTCTGAAAAATCATACTTAGTGCATCCGCTATCTCTAGGGCCACCTCCTTCAGTACCCTAATATGGAGAGTAGTTTGATCAGTTTATGAATATGGAGATTGGTTTGATCAGTTAATGAATAGAGAGAGTGATTTGATCAGTTAATGAATATAGAGAGTGATTCGAAAAGTTAATGAATTGCGAGTGATTGGATTAGTTAATGAATATAGAGAGTGGTTTGATCAGTTAATGAATATAGAGAGTGGTTTTATCAGTTAATGAATATAGATAGTTGTTTGATCAGTTAATGAATATAGAGCGTGGTTAGATCAGTTAATGAATATAGAGAGTGGTTTGATCAGTTCATGAATTTAGAGAGTGTTTTGATCAGTTCATGAATATTGAGAGTGGTTTGATCAGTTAATGAATATAGACAGTGTTTTGATCTGTTAATTAATATAGAGAGGAGTTTGATCAGTTATTGAATATAGAGAGTGGTTGGATCTGTTCATGGCTATAGAGAGTGGTTTTATAGGTTAATGAATATAGAGAGTGGTTTGATCAATTAATGAATATAGAGTGTGGTTTGATCAGTTAATGAATATAGAGACTGGTATGATTGGTAAATGAATATAGAGAGTGGTTTGATCAGTTGATGAATATGGAGAGTGGTTTGATCAATTAATGAATATGGAGAGTAGTTTGATCAGTTTATGAATATGGAGATTGGTTTGATCAGTTAATGAATAGAGAGAGTGATTTGATCAGTTAATGAATATAGAGAGTGATTCGAAAAGTTAATGAATTGCGAGTGATTGGATTAGTTAATGAATATAGAGAGTGGTTTGATCAGTTAATGAATATAGAGAGTGGTTTTATCAGTTAATGAATATAGATAGTTGTTTGATCAGTTAATGAATATAGAGCGTGGTTAGATCAGTTAATGAATATAGATAGTGGTTTGACCAGTTAATGAATATAGAGAATGGTTTGATCAGTTAATGAATATAGAGAGTGGTTGGATCAGTTAATGAATATAGAGAGTGGTTTGATGTATTAATGAATATAGAGAGTGGTTTGATCAGTTAATGAATATAGAGAGTGGTTTGATGTATTAATGAAAATAGAGAGTGGTTTGATCATTTAATAAATATAGAGAGTGGTTTGATCAGTTAATGAATATAGAGAGTGGTTTCATAGTTTCTGAATATCGAGAGTGGTTTGATCAGTTAATGAGCATAGAGAGTGGTTTGATCAGTTAATGAATATAGAGAGTGGTTTGATCAGTAAATGAATATAGAGAGTGGTTTGATCAGTTAATGAATATAGGGAGTGGTTAGATCAGTTAATGAATATAGGGAGTGGTTTGATCAGTTAATGAATATAGAGAGTGGTTTAATCAGTTAATGAATATAGAGAGTGATTTGATCAGTTAATGAATATAGGGAGTGGTTAGATCAGTTGATGAATATGGAGAGTGGTTTGATCAATTAATGAATATGGAGAGTAGTTTGATCAGTTTATGAATATGGAGATTGGTTTGATCAGTTAATGAATATAGAGAGTGATTCGAAAAGTTATTGAATTGAGATTGATTGGATTAGCTAATGAATATAGAGAGTGGTTTGATCAGTTAATGAATATAGAGAGTGGTTTTATCAGTTAATGAATATAGAAAGTTGTTTGATCAGTTAATGAATATAGAGCGTGGTTAGATCAGTTAATGAATATAGAGAGTGGTTTGACCAGTTAATGAATATAGAGAGTGGTTTGATCAGTTAATGAATATAGAGAGTGATTCGAAAAGTTAATGAATTGAGAGTGATTGGATTAGTTAATGAATATAGAGAGTGGTTTGATCAGTTAATGAATATAGAGAGTGGTTTGATCAGTTGACGAATATGGAGAGTGGTTTGATCAATTAATGAATATGGAGAGTAGTTTGATCAGTTTATGAATATGGAGATTGGTTTGATCAGTTAATGAATAGAGAGAGTGATTTGATCAGTTAATGAATATAGAGAGTGATTCGAAAAGTTAATGAATTGCGAGTGATTGGATTAGTTAATGAATATAGAGAGTGGTTTGATCAGTTAATGAATATAGAGAGTGGTTTTATCAGTTAATGAATATAGATAGTTGTTTGATCAGTTAATGAATATAGAGCGTGGTTAGATCAGTTAATGAATATAGAGAGTGGTTTGACCAGTTAATGAATATAGAGAGTGGTTTGGTCAGTTAATGAATATAGAGAGTGGTTGGACTGGTAATGAATATAAAGAGTGGTTTGATGTATTATTGAATATAGAGAGTGGTTTGATCAGTTAATGAATATAGAGAGTGGTTTGA
The DNA here is from genome assembly GCA_030390025.1 of Squalus acanthias. Taxonomy (NCBI): domain Eukaryota; kingdom Metazoa; phylum Chordata; class Chondrichthyes; order Squaliformes; family Squalidae; genus Squalus; species Squalus acanthias. The sequence goes on along the minus strand of JASTWF010000057.1, from coordinate 764,113 downwards.
TGTATTAATGAATATAGAGAGTGGTTTGATCAGTAAATGAACATAGAGAGTGGTTTGATCAGTTAATGAATATAGAGAGTGATTTGATCAGTTAATGATTATAAGGAGTGGTTAGATAAGTTGATGAATAGGGAGAGTGGTTTGATCAATTAATGAATATGGAGAGTAGTTTGATCAGTTTATGAATATGGAGATTGGTTTGATCAGTTAATGAATATAGAGAGTGATTTGATCAGTTAATGAATATAGAGAGTGATTCGAAAAGTTAATGAATTATGAGTGATTGGATTAGTTAATGAATAAAGAGAGTGGTTTGATCAGTTAATGAATATAGAGAGTGGTTTTATCAGTTAATGAATATAGAAAGTTGTTTGATCAGTTAATGAATATAGAGCGTGGTTAGATCAGTTAATGAATATAGAGAGTGGTTTGACCAGTTAATGAATATAGAGAGTGGTTTGATCAGTTAATGAATATAGAGAGTGATTCGAAAAGTTAATGAATTGAGAGTGATTGGATTAGTTAATGAATATAGAGAGTGGTTGGATCAGTTAATGAACATAGAGAGTGGTTTGATCAGTTAATGAATATAGAGAGTGGTTTGATCAGTAAATGAACATAGAGAGTGGTTTGATCAGTTAATGAATATAGAGAGTGGTTTGATCAGTAAATGAACATAGAGAGTGGTTTGATCAGTTAATGAATATAGAGAGTGGTTTGATCAGTTAATGAATATAGGGAGTGGTTAGATCAGTTAATGAATATAGGGAGTGGTTTGATCAGTTAATGAATATAGAGAGTGGTTTAATCAGTTAATGAATATAGAGAGTGATTTGATCAGTTAATGAATATAGGGAGTGGTTTTATCAGTTAATGAATATAGAAAGTTGTTTGATCAGTTAATGAATATAGAGCGTGGTTAGATCAGTTAATGAATATAGAGAGTGGTTTGACCAGTTAATGAATATAGAGAGTGGTTTGATCAGTTAATGAATATAGAGAGTGGTTTCATCAGTTTCTGAATATAGAGAGTGGTTTGATCAGTTAATGAATATAGAGAGTGGTTTGATCAGTTAATGAATATAGAGAGTGGTTGGATCAGTAAATGAATATAGAGAGTGGTTTGATCAGTTCATGAATATAGGGAGTGGTTAGATCACTTAATGAATGTAGAGAGTGGTTTGATCAGTTAATGAACATAGAGAGTGGTTTGATCAGTTAATGAATATAGAGAGTGGTTTGATCAGTAAATGAATATAGAGAGTGGTTTGATCAGTTAATGAATATAGAGAGTGGTTTGATCAGTTAATGAATATAGGGAGTGGTTAGATCAGTTAATGAATGTAGGGAGTGGTTTGATCAGTTAATGAATATAGAGAGTGGTTTAATCAGTTAATGAATATAGAAAGTAGTTTGATCAGTTAATGAATATAGGGAGTGGTTAGATCAGTTAATGAATATAGAGAATGGTTTGGTCAGTTAATGAATATAGAGAGTGGTTTGATCTATTAATGAATATAGAGAGTGGTTTGATCAGTTAATTAATACAGAGAGTGGTGTGATCAGTTAATGAATTTCGAGAATGGTTTGATCCGTTAATGAATATGGAGAGTGGTTAGATCAGTTCATGAATATAGAGAGTGGTATGATCAGTTAATGAATGTAGAGAGTGGTTTGATCAGTTAATGAAAATAGAGAGTCGTTTCATCAGTTAATGAATATGGAGCGTGGTTTGAGCAGTTCATGAATTTAGAGAGTGTTTTGATCAGTTCATGAATATTGAGAGTGGTTTGATCAGTTAATGAATATCGACAGTGTTTTGATCTGTTAATTAATATAGAGAGGAGTTTGATCAGTTATTGAATATAGAGAGTGGTTGGATCTGTTCATGGCTATAGAGAGTGTTTTTATAGGTTAATGAATATAGAGAGTGGTTTGATCAATTAATGAATAAAGAGTGTGGTTTGATCAGTTAATGTATATAGAGACTGGTATGATTGGTAAATGAATATAGAGAGTGGTTTGATCAGTTGATGAATATGGAGAGTGGTTTGATCAATTAATGAATATGGAGAGTAGTTTGATCAGTTTATGGACATGGAGATTGGTTTGATCAGTTAATGAATAGAGAGAGTGATTTGATCAGTTAATGAATATAGAGAGTGATTCGAAAAGTTAATGAATTGCGAGTGATTGGATTAGTTAATGAATATAGAGAGTGGTTTGATCAGTTAATGAATATAGAGAGTGGTTTTATCAGTTAATGAATATAGATAGTTGTTTGATCAGTTAATGAATATAGAGCGTGGTTAGATCAGTTAATGAATATAGATAGTGGTTTGACCAGTTAATGAATATAGAGAGTGGTTTGATCAGTTAATGAATATAGAGAGTGGTTGGATCAGTTAATGAATATAGAGAGTGGTTTGATGTATTAATGAATATAGAGAGTGGTTTGATCAGTTAATGAATATAGAGAGTGGTTTGATGTATTAATGAAAATAGAGAGTGGTTTGATCATTTAATAAATATAGAGAGTGGTTTGATCAGTTAATGAATATAGAGAGTGGTTTCATAGTTTCTGAATATCGAGAGTGGTTTGATCAGTTAATGAACATAGAGAGTGGTTTGATCAGTTAATGAATATAGAGAGTGGTTTGATCAGTAAATGAATATAGAGAGTGGTTTGATCAGTTAATGAATATAGGGAGTGGTTAGATCAGTTAATGAATATAGGGAGTGGTTTGATCAGTTAATGAATATAGAGAGTGGTTTAATCAGTTAATGAATATAGAGAGTGATTTGATCAGTTAATGAATATAGGGAGTGGTTAGATCAGTTGATGAATATGGAGAGTGGTTTGATCAATTAATGAATATGGAGAGTAGTTTGATCAGTTTATGAATATGGAGATTGGTTTGATCAGTTAATGAATATAGAGAGTGATTCGAAAAGTTAATGAATTGAGATTGATTGGATTAGCTAATGAATATAGAGAGTGGTTTGATCAGTTAATGAATATAGAGAGTGGTTTTATCAGTTAATGAATATAGAAAGTTGCTTGATCAGTTAATGAATATAGAGCGTGGTTAGACCAGTTAATGAATATAGAGAGTGGTTTGATCAGTTAATGAATATAGAGAGTGATTCGAAAAGTTAATGAATTGAGAGTGATTGGATTAGTTAATGAATATAGAGAGTGGTTTGATCAGTTAATGAATATAGAGAGTGGTTTGATCAGTTGACGAATATGGAGAGTGGTTTGATCAATTAATGAATATGGAGAGTAGTTTGATCAGTTTATGAATATGGAGATTGGTTTGATCAGTTAATGAATAGAGAGAGTGATTTGATCAGTTAATGAATATAGAGAGTGATTCGAAAAGTTAATGAATTGCGAGTGATTGGAGTAGTTAATGAATATAGAGAGTGGTTTGATCAGTTAATGAATATAGAGAGTGGTTTTATCAGTTAATGAATATAGATAGTTGTTTGATCAGTTAATGAATATAGAGCGTGGTTAGATCAGTTAATGAATATAGAGAGTGGTTTGACCAGTTAATGAATATAGAGAGTGGTTTGATCAGTTAATGAATATAGAGAGTGGTTGGATCAGTTAATGAATATAAAGAGTGGTTTGATGTATTATTGAATATAGAGAGTGGTTTGATCAGTTAATGAATATAGAGAGTGGTTTGATGTATTAATGAATATAGAGAGTGTTTTGATCATTAATGAATATCGAGAGTGGTTTGATCAGTTAATAAATATAGAGAGTGGTTGGATCAGTTAATGAACATAGAGAGTGGTTTGATCAGTTAATGAATATAGAGAGTGGTTTGATCAGTTAATGAATATAGAGAGTGATTTGATCAGTTAATGAATATAGGGAGTGGTTAGATAAGTTGATGAATATGGAGAGTGGTTTGATCAATTAATGAATATGGAGAGTAGTTTGATCAGTTTATGAATATGGAGATTGGTTTGATCAGTTAATGAATATAGAGAGTGATTTGATCAGTTAATGAATATAGAGAGTGATTCGAAAAGTTAATGAATTGAGAGTGATTGGATTAGTTAATGAATAAAGAGAGTGGTTTGATCAGTTAATGAATATAGAGAGTGGTTTTATCAGTTAATGAATACAGAAAGTTGTTTGATCAGTTAATGAATATAGAGCGTGGTTAGATCAGTTAATGAATATAGAGAGTGGTTTGACCAGTTAATGAATATAGAGAGTGGTTTGATCAGTTAATGAATATAGAGAGTGATTCGAAAAGTTAATGAATTGAGAGTGATTGGATTTGTTAATGAATATAGAGAGTGGTTGGATCAGTTAATGAACATAGAGAGTGGTTTGATCAGTTAATGAATATAGAGAGTGGTTTGATCAGTAAATGAACATAGAGAGTGGTTTGATCAGTTAATGAATATAGAGAGTGGTTTGATCAGTAAATGAACATAGAGAGTGGTTTGATCAGTTAATGAATATAGAGAGTGGTTTGATCAGTTAATGAATATAGGGAGTGGTTAGATCAGTTAATGAATATAGGGAGTGGTTTGATCAGTAAATGAATATAGAGAGTGGTTTGATCAGTTAATGAATATAGAGAGTGGTTTGATCAGTAAATGAACATAGAGAGTGGTTTAATCAGTTAATGAATATAGAGAGTGATTTGATCAGTTAATGAATATAGGGAGTGGTTAGATAAGTTGATGAATATGGAGAGTGGTTTGATCAATTAATGAATATGGAGAGTAGTTTGATCAGTTTATGAATATGGAGATTGGTTTGATCAGTTAATGAATATAGAGAGTGATTTGATCAGTTAATGAATATAGAGAGTGATTCGAAAAGTTAATGAATTGAGAGTGATTGGATTAGTTAATGAATAAAGAGAGTGGTTTGATCAGTTAATGAATATAGAGAGTGGTTTTATCAGTTAATGAATATAGAAAGTTGTTTGATCAGTTAATGAATATAGAGCGTGGTTAGATCAGTTAATGAATATAGAGAGTGGTTTGACCAGTTAATGAATATAGAGAGTGGTTTGATCAGTTAATGAATATAGAGAGTGGTTTCATCAGTTTCTGAATATAGAGAGTGGTTTGATCAGTTAATGAATATAGAGAGTGGTTTGATCAGTTAATGAATATAGAGAGTGGTTGGATCAGTAAATGAATATAGAGAGTGGTTTGATCAGTTCATGAATATAGGGAGTGGTTAGATCAGTTAATGAATATAGAGAGTGGTTTGATCAGTTAATGAATATAGAGAGTGATTCGAAAAGTTAATGAATTGAGAGTGATTGGATTAGTTAATGAATATAGAGAGTGGTTTGATCAGTTAATGAATATAGAGAGTGGTTTGATCAGTTGACGAATATGGAGAGTGGTTTGATCAATTAATGAATATGGAGAGTAGTTTGATCAGTTTATGAATATGGAGATTGGTTTGATCAGTTAATGAATAGAGAGAGTGATTTGATCAGTTAATGAATATAGAGAGTGATTCGAAAAGTTAATGAATTGCGAGTGATTGGATTAGTTAATGAATAAAGAGAGTGGTTTGATCAGTTAATGAATATAGAGAGTGGTTTTATCAGTTAATGAATATAGATAGTTGTTTGATCAGTTAATGAATATAGAGCGTGGTTAGATCAGTTAATGAATATAGAGAGTGGTTTGACCAGTTAATGAATATAGAGAGTGGTTTGATCAGTTAATGAATATAGAGAGTGGTTGGATCAGTTAATGAATATAAAGAGTGGTTTGATGTATTATTGAATATAGAGAGTGGTTTGATCAGTTAATGAATATAGAGAGTGGTTTGATGTATTAATGAATATAGAGAGTGTTTTGATCATTAATGAATATCGAGAGTGGTTTGATCAGTTAATAAATATAGAGAGTGGTTGGATCAGTTAATGAACATAGAGAGTGGTTTGATCAGTTAATGAATATAGAGAGTGGTTTGATCAGTTAATGAATATAGAGAGTGATTTGATCAGTTAATGAATATAGGGAGTGGTTAGATAAGTTGATGAATATGGAGAGTGGTTTGATCAATTAATGAATATGGAGAGTAGTTTGATCAGTTTATGAATATGGAGATTGGTTTGATCAGTTAATGAATATAGAGAGTGATTTGATCAGTTAATGAATATAGAGAGTGATTCGAAAAGTTAATGAATTGAGAGTGATTGGATTAGTTAATGAATAAAGAGAGTGGTTTGATCAGTTAATGAATATAGAGAGTGGTTTTATCAGTTAATGAATACAGAAAGTTGTTTGATCAGTTAATGAATATAGAGCGTGGTTAGATCAGTTAATGAATATAGAGAGTGGTTTGACCAGTTAATGAATATAGAGAGTGGTTTGATCAGTTAATGAATATAGAGAGTGATTCGAAAAGTTAATGAATTGAGAGTGATTGGATTAGTTAATGAATATAGAGAGTGGTTGGATCAGTTAATGAACATAGAGAGTGGTTTGATCAGTTAATGAATATAGAGAGTGGTTTGATCAGTAAATGAACATAGAGAGTGGTTTGATCAGTTAATGAATATAGAGAGTGGTTTGATCAGTAAATGAACATAGAGAGTGGTTTGATCAGTTAATGAATATAGAGAGTGGTTTGATCAGTTAATGAATATAGGGAGTGGTTAGATCAGTTAATGAATATAGGGAGTGGTTTGATCAGTTAATGAATATAGAGAGTGGTTTAATCAGTTAATGAATATAGAGAGTGATTTGATCAGTTAATGAATATAGGGAGTGGTTAGATAAGTTGATGAATATGGAGAGTGGTTTGATCAATTAATGAATATGGAGAGTAGTTTGATCAGTTTATGAATATGGAGATTGGTTTGATCAGTTAATGAATATAGAGAGTGATTTGATCAGTTAATGAATATAGAGAGTGATTCGAAAAGTTAATGAATTGAGAGTGATTGGATTAGTTAATGAATAAAGAGAGTGGTTTGATCAGTTAATGAATATAGAGAGTGGTTTTATCAGTTAATGAATATAGAAAGTTGTTTGATCAGTTAATGAATATAGAGCGTGGTTAGATCAGTTAATGAATATAGAGAGTGGTTTGACCAGTTAATGAATATAGAGAGTGGTTTGATCAGTTAATGAATATAGAGAGTGGTTTCATCAGTTTCTGAATATAGAGAGTGGTTTGATCAGTTAATGAATATAGAGAGTGGTTTGATCAGTTAATGAATATAGAGAGTGGTTGGATCAGTAAATGAATATAGAGAGTGGTTTGATCAGTTCATGAATATAGGGAGTGGTTAGATCAGTTAATGAATGTAGAGAGTGGTTTGATCAGTTAATGAACATAGAGAGTGGTTTGATCAGTTAATGAATATAGAGAGTGGTTTGATCAGTAAATGAATATAGAGAGTGGTTTGATCAGTTAATGAATATAGAGAGTGGTTTGATCAGTTAATGAATATAGGGAGTGGTTAGATCAGTTAATGAATGTAGGGAGTGGTTTGATCAGTTAATGAATATAGAGAGTGGTTTAATCAGTTAATGAATATAGAAAGTGGTTTGATCAGTTAATGAATATAGGGAGTGGTTAGATCAGTTAATGAATATAGAGAATGGTTTGGTCAGTTAACGAATATAGAGAGTGGTTTGATCTATTAATGAATATAGAGAGTGGTTTGATCAGTTAATTAATACAGAGAGTGGTTTGATCAGTTAATGAATTTCGAGAATGGTTTGATCCGTTAATGAATATGGAGAGTGGTTAGATCAGTTAATGAATATAGAGAGTGGTATGATCAGTTAATGAATGTAGAGAGTGGTTTGATCAGTTAATGAAAATAGAGAGTCGTTTCATCAGTTAATGAATATGGAGCGTGGTTTGAGCAGTTCATGAATTTAGAGAGTGTTTTGATCAGTTCATGAATATTGAGAGTGGTTTGATCAGTTAATGAATATAGACAGTGTTTTGATCTGTTAATTAATATAGAGAGGAGTTTGATCAGTTATTGAATATAGAGAGTGGTTGGATCTGTTCATGGCTATAGAGAGTGTTTTTATAGGTTAATGAATATAGAGAGTGGTTTGATCAATTAATGAATATAGAGTGTGGTTTGATCAGTTAATGTATATAGAGACTGGTATGATTGGTAAATGAATATAGAGAGTGGTTTGATCAGTTGATGAATATGGAGAGTGGTTTGATCAATTAATGAATACATAGATACATAGATACATAGAAGATAGGAGCAGGAGTAGGCCATCCGGCCCTTCGAGCCTGCTCCGCCATTTAATGAGATCATGGCTGATCCTCCAATTCAGTATCCCGTCCCCGCCTTCTCTCCGTAACCCTTAACCCCTTTTGCCTGTAGAAATATATCTAATTCCCTCTTAAATATATTTAATGAGCTGGCATACACTGCCCTCTGTGGCAATGAGTTCCACAGGTTCACCACCCTCTGAGTGAAGAAATTCCCCCTCATTTCTGTCCTAAATGGTTTAGCCCTTATCCTTAAATTATGTCCTCTAGTTCTGTTCTCACCCGCCAAGGGAAACATTCCTTCTGCATCTAGTCTGTCTAGACCTGTCAGAATTTTATACACTTCTATGAGGTCCCCTCTCAATCTTCTAAACTCCAGTGTGTACATCCCTAAACTACATAGTCTCTCCTCATAGGTCAATCCCGCCATTCCTGGTATCAGCCTGGTGAATCGCCGCTGCACCCCCTCCATGGCAAGAACATCTTTCCTCAGATGAGGCGACCAAAACTGTACACAGTACTCGAGGTATGGTCTCACCAGTGCCCTGTACAGCTGCAGCAAGGTATCCCTGTTTCTGTATTCCAACCCTTTTGCTATGAAGGCCAGCATACCGTTTGCCTTCTTGACCGCCTGTTGCACCTGCATGCTCGCCTTCAGTGACTGGTGTACAAGAACACCCAGGTCTCTCTGTACTTCCCCCTCTCCCAATTTATTGCCATTTAAATAATAATTTGCACTCCCGTTCCTGCACCCAAGGTGGATAACTTCGCACTTGTCCACATTATAGTGCATCTGCCATTTATCCGCCCAATCACCCAGTCTGTCCAAATCGCTCTGGAGCTTCCTGGTCTCCTCCTCTGAGCCCACCCCCCCTCCTAGTTTAGTGTCGTCTGCAAATTTGGAAATGCTGCATCCGACTCCCTGATCCAGGTCATTAATGTAAATTGTGAACAGCTGGGGACCCAGGACAGATCCCTGTGGTACCCCACTTGTTACTGCCTGCCATTCAGAAAATGAGCCGTTTATTCCAACTCTCTGTTTTCTATCTGACAGCCAGTTCTCTATCCACGTCAATACTTTCCCCTTTATCCCATGAGCTTCAATTTTCCATGCTAATCTTTTATGTGGGACCTTGTCGAAGGCCTTTTGGAAGTCCAGGTACACCACATCTACTGGCTCTCCCCCCTCTATTTTACCAGTTACTCCCTCAAAAAATTCCAATAGATTAGTCAAGCACGATTTACCCTTTGTAAATCCATGTTGACTCTGTCCTATCCTGTCCTCATTTGCTAAGTGCTCCGCTATTTCATCCTTAATGATGGACTCCAGCATTTTGCCCACAACTGATGTAAGGCTTACAGGTCTGTAATTACCTGCTTTTTCCCTACCCCCCTTTTTGAATAGTGGGGTAACATTAGCTACCCTCCAATCCATGGGCACTGTTCCCGAGTCAAATGAATTCTGAAAAATCATACTTAGTGCATCCGCTATCTCTAGGGCCACCTCCTTCAGTACCCTAATATGGAGAGTAGTTTGATCAGTTTATGAATATGGAGATTGGTTTGATCAGTTAATGAATAGAGAGAGTGATTTGATCAGTTAATGAATATAGAGAGTGATTCGAAAAGTTAATGAATTGCGAGTGATTGGATTAGTTAATGAATATAGAGAGTGGTTTGATCAGTTAATGAATATAGAGAGTGGTTTGATCAGTTGACGAATATGGAGAGTGGTTTGATCAATTAATGAATATGGAGAGTAGTTTGATCAGTTTATGAATATGGAGATTGGTTTGATCAGTTAATGAATAGAGAGAGTGATTTGATCAGTTAATGAATATAGAGAGTGATTCGAAAAGTTAATGAATTGCGAGTGATTGGATTAGTTAATGAATATAGAGAGTGGTTTGATCAGTTAATGAATATAGAGAGTGGTTTTATCAGTTAATGAATATAGATAGTTGTTTGATCAGTTAATGAATATAGAGCGTGGTTAGATCAGTTAATGAATATAGAGAGTGGTTTGACCAGTTAATGAATATAGAGAGTGGTTTGATCAGTTAATGAATATAGAGAGTGGTTTGATGTATTAATGAATATAGAGAGTGTTTTGATCATTAATGAATATAGAGAGTGATTTGATCAGTTAATGAATATAGAGAGTGGTTGGATCAGTTAATGAACATAGAGAGTGGTTTGATCAGTTAATGAATATAGAGAGTGGTTTGATCAGTAAATGAACATAGAGAGTGGTTTGATCAGTTAATGAATATAGAGAGTGATTTGATCAGTTAATGAATATAGGGAGTGGTTAGATAAGTTGATGAATATGGAGAGTGGTTTGATCAATTAATGAATATGGAGAGTAGTTTGATCAGTTTATGAATATGGAGATTGGTTTGATCAGTTAATGAATATAGAGAGTGATTTGATCAGTTAATGAATATAGAGAGTGATTCGAAAAGTTAATGAATTGAGAGTGATTGGATTAGTTAATGAATAAAGAGAGTGGTTTGATCAGTTAATGAATATAGAGAGTGGTTTTATCAGTTAATGAATATAGAAAGTTGTTTGATCAGTTAATGAATATAGAGCGTGGTTAGATCAGTTAATGAATATAGAGAGTGGTTTGACCAGTTAATGAATATAGAGAGTGGTTTGATCAGTTAATGAATATAGAGAGTGGTTTCATCAGTTTCTGAATATAGAGAGTGGTTTGATCAGTTAATGAATATAGAGAGTGGTTTGATCAGTTAATGAATATAGAGAGTGGTTGGATCAGTAAATGAATATAGAGAGCGGTTTGATCAGTTCATGAATATAGGGAGTGGTTAGATCAGTTAATGAATGTAGAGAGTGGTTTGATCAGTTAATGAACATAGAGAGTGGTTTGATCAGTTAATGAATATAGAGAGTGGTTTGATCAGTAAATGAATATAGAGAGTGGTTTGATCAGTTAATGAATATAGAGAGTGGTTTGATCAGTTAATGAATATAGGGAGTGGTTAGATCAGTTAATGAACGTAGGGAGTGGTTTGATCAGTTAATGAATATAGAGAGTGGTTTAATCAGTTAATGAATATAGAAAGTGGTTTGATCAGTTAATGAATATAGGGAGTGGTTAGATCAGTTAATGAATATAGAGAATGGTTTGGTCAGCTAATGAATATAGAGAGTGGTTTGATCTATTAATGAATATAGAGAGTGGTTTGATCAGTTAATTAATACAGAGAGTGGTTTGATCAGTTAATGAATTTCGAGAATGGTTTGATCCGTTAATGAATATGGAGAGTGGTTAGATCAGTTAATGAATATAGAGAGTGGTATGATCAGTTAATGAATGTAGAGAGTGGTTTGATCAGTTAATGAAAATAGAGAGTCGTTTCATCAGTTAATGAATATGGAGCGTGGTTTGAGCAGTTCATGAATTTAGAGAGTGTTTTGATCAGTTCATGAATATTGAGAGTGGTTTGATCAGTTAATGAATATAGACAGTGTTTTGATCTGTTAATTAATATAGAGAGGAGTTTGATCAGTTATTGAATATAGAGAGTGGTTGGATCTGTTCATGGCTATAGAGAGTGTTTTTATAGGTTAATGAATATAGAGAGTGGTTTGATCAATTAATGAATATAGAGTGTGGTTTGATCAGTTAATGTATATAGAGACTGGTATGATTGGTAAATGAATATAGAGAGTGGTTTGATCAGTTGATGAATATGGAGAGTGGTTTGATCAATTAATGAATACATAGATACATAGATACATAGAAGATAGGAGCAGGAGTAGGCCATCCGGCCCTTCGAGCCTGCTCCGCCATTTAATGAGATCATGGCTGATCCTCCAATTCAGTATCCCGTCCCCGCCTTCTCTCCGTAACCCTTAACCCCTTTTGCCTGTAGAAATATATCTAATTCCCTCTTAAATATATTTAATGAGCTGGCGTACACTGCCCTCTGTGGCAATGAGTTCCACAGGTTCACCACCCTCTGAGTGAAGAAATTCCCCCTCATTTCTGTCCTAAATGGTTTAGCCCTTATCCTTAAATTATGTCCTCTAGTTCTGTTCTCACCCGCCAAGGGAAACATTCCTTCTGCATCTAGTCTGTCTAGACCTGTCAGAATTTTATACACTTCTATGAGGTCCCCTCTCAATCTTCTAAACTCCAGTGTGTACATCCCTAAACTACATAGTCTCTCCTCATAGGTCAATCCCGCCATTCCTGGTATCAGCCTGGTGAATCGCCGCTGCACCCCCTCCATGGCAAGAACATCTTTCCTCAGATGAGGCGACCAAAACTGTACACAGTACTCGAGGTATGGTCTCACCAGTGCCCTGTACAGCTGCAGCAAGGTATCCCTGTTTCTGTATTCCAACCCTTTTGCTTTGAAGGCCAGCATACCGTTTGCCTTCTTGACCGCCTGTTGCACCTGCATGCTCGCCTTCAGTGACTGGTGTACAAGAACACCCAGGTCTCTCTGTACTTCCCCCTCTCCCAATTTATTGCCATTTAAATAATAATTTGCACTCCCGTTCCTGCACCCAAGGTGGATAACTTCGCACTTGTCCACATTATAGTGCATCTGCCATTTATCCGCCCAATCACCCAGTCTGTCCAAATCGCTCTGGAGCTTCCTGGTCTCCTCCTCTGAGCCCACCCCCCCTCCTAGTTTAGTGTCGTCTGCAAATTTGGAAATGCTGCATCCGACTCCCTGATCCAGGTCATTAATGTAAATTGTGAACAGCTGGGGACCCAGGACAGATCCCTGTGGTACCCCACTTGTTACTGCCTGCCATTCAGAAAATGAGCCGTTTATTCCAACTCTCTGTTTTCTATCTGACAGCCAGTTCTCTATCCACGTCAATACTTTCCCCTTTATCCCATGAGCTTCAATTTTCCATGCTAATCTTTTATGTGGGACCTTGTCGAAGGCCTTTTGGAAGTCCAGGTACACCACATCTACTGGCTCTCCCCCCTCTATTTTACCAGTTACTCCCTCAAAAAATTCCAATAGATTAGTCAAGCACGATTTACCCTTTGTAAATCCATGTTGACTCTGTCCTATCCTGTCCTCATTTGCTAAGTGCTCCGCTATTTCATCCTTAATGATGGACTCCAACATTTTGCCCACAACTGATGTAAGGCTTACAGGTCTGTAATTACCTGCTTTTTCCCTACCCCCCTTTTTGAATAGTGGGGTAACATTAGCTACCCTCCAATCCATGGGCACTGTTCCCGAGTCTAATGAATTCTGAAAAATCATACTTAGTGCATCCGCTATCTCTAGGGCCACCTCCTTCAGTACCCTAATATGGAGAGTAGTTTGATCAGTTTATGAATATGGAGATTGGTTTGATCAGTTAATGAATAGAGAGAGTGATTTGATCAGTTAATGAATATAGAGAGTGATTCGAAAAGTTAATGAATTGCGAGTGATTGGATTAGTTAATGAATATAGAGAGTGGTTTGATCAGTTAATGAATATAGAGAGTGGTTTTATCAGTTAATGAATATAGATAGATGTTTGATCAGTTAATGAATATAGAGCGTGGTTAGATCAGTTAATGAATATAGAGAGTGGTTTGACCAGTTAATGAATATAGAGAGTGGTTTGATCAGTTAATGAATATAGAGAGTGGTTTCGTCAGTTTCTGAATATAGAGAGTGGTTTGATCAGTTAATGAATATAGAGAGTGGTTTGATCAGTTCATGAATATAGAGAGTGGTTTGATCAGTTAATGAATATATAGAGTGATTTGATTAGTTAATGAAAATAGAGAGTGGATTGATCATTTACTGAATATAGAGAGTGATTTGATCAGTTAATGAATATAGAGAGTGGTTTGATCAGTTAATGAATACAGTGAGTGGTTGGATCAGTTAATGGATATAGAGAGTGGTTTCATCAGTTACTGAATATAGAGAGTGGTTTGATCAGTTAATGAATATAGATTGTGTTTTGGTCAGTTAAAGAACACGGATAGTGGTTTGATCAGTTAATGAATATGGAGAGTAGTTTGATCAGTTGATGAATATGGAGAGTAGCTTGATCAATTAATGAATATGGAGAGTAATTTAATCAGTTGATGAATATGGAGATTGGTTTGATCAGTTAATGAATATAGAGAGTGATTTGATCAGTTAATGAATATAGATTGTGTTTTGATCAGTTAAAGAACATGGATAGTGGTTTGATCAGTTAATGAATATAGAGAGTGATTTGATCAGTTAATGAATATAGAGAGTGTTTTGATCAGCTGATGAATATGGAGAGTGGCTTGATCAATTAATGAATATGGAGAGTAATTTAATCAGTTAATGAATATAGAGAGTGGGTTGATCAGTTAATGAATATAGAGAGTGATTTGATCAGTTAATGAATATAGAGAGTGGTTTGATCAGTTCATGAATATAGAGAGTGGTTTTATCACTCAATGAATATAGATAGTGGTTTGATCAGTTAATGAATACAGAGAGTGGTTAGATCAGTTAATAAATATGGAGAGTGGTTTGATCAGTTAATGAATACAGAGAGTGGTTTGATCAGTTAATGAATATAGAGAGTGGTTTCATCAGTTTCTGAATATAGAGAGTGGTTTGATCAGTTAATGAATATAGAGAGTGGTTGGATCAGTAAATGAATATAGAGAGCGGTTTGATCAGTTCATGAATATAGAGAGTGGTTTGATCAGTTAATGAATATAGAGAGTGATTTGATCAGTTAATGAAAATAGAGAGTGGTTTGATCATTTAATGAATATAGAGAGTGATTTGATCAGTTAATGAATATAGAGAGTGGTTTGATCAGTTAATGAACATAGAGAGTGGTTGGATCAGTAAATGAATATAGAGAGCGGTTTGATCAGTTCATGAATATAGAGAGTGGTTTGATCAGTTAATGAACATAGAGAGTGGTTGGATCAGTAAATGAATATAGAGAGCGGTTTGATCAGTTCATGAATATAGAGAGTTGTTTGATCAGTTAATGAATATAGAGAGTGGTTTGATCAGTTAATGAATATAGAGAGTGGTTTGATCAGTTAATGAATACAGTGATTGGCTGGATCAGTTAATGGATATAGAGAGTGGTTTGATCAGTTAATGAATATAGATTGTGTTTTGATCAGTTAAAGAACATGGATAGTGGTTTGATCAGTTAATGAATATAGAGAGTGATTTGATCAGTTAATGAATATAGAGAGTGTTTTGATCAGTTAATGAACATGGAGAGTGGTTTGATCAGTTAATGATTATAGAGAGTGATTTGATCAGTTAATGAATATAGAGACTGGTTTGATCAGTTAATGAATATAGAATGATTTGATCAGTTAATGAATATAGATAGTGGTTTGATCAGTTAATGAATACAGAGAGTGGTTTGATCAGTTAATGGATATAGATACTGGTTTTATAGGTTAATGAATATAGAGAGTGGTTTGATCAGTTAATGAATATAGAGAGTGGTTTGATCGGTTAATGAATATAGAGAGTGGTTTGATCAGTTAATGAATATCGAGAGTGGTGTGATCAATTAATGAATATAGAGAGTGGTTTGATCAGGTGATGAGTATGGAGATTGGTTTGATCAATTAATGTATATAGGGACTGATTTGGTTAGTTAGTGAATATGGAGAGTGATTTGATCAGTTAATGAATATAGAGAGTGAATTGATCCGTTAATGAATATAGAGAGTGATTTGAAAAGTTAATGAATACAGAGAGTGATTGGACCAGTTAATGAATATAGAGAGTGATTTGATCAGTTTATGAATATAGAGAGTGGTTTTATCAGTTAATGAATATAGATAGTGGTTTAATCAGTTAATGAATATAGAGAGTGGTTAGATCAGTTAATGAATATAGAGAGTGATTTGATCAGTTCATGAATAAAGAGAGTGGTTTGATCAGTTAATGAATATCGAGACTGGTTTGATCACTTAATGAATATAGATAGTGGTTTAATCAGTTAATGAATATAGAGAGTGGTTAGATCAGTTAATGAATATAGAGAGTGGTTTGATCAGTTAATGAATAAAGAGAGTGGTTTGATCAGTTAATGAATATCGAGACTAGTTTGATCTGTTAATTAATATGGAGAGTTGTTAGATCAGTTAATGAATATAGAGAGTGGTATGATCAGTTAATGAATATAGAGTGTTGGTTGATCAGTTAATGAAAATAGAGAGTCGTTTGATCAGTTAATGAATATAGAGAGTGGTTTGCGCAGTTCATGAATATAGAGAGTGGTTTGATCAGTTAATGAATATTGAGAGTGGTTTGATCAGTTAATGAATATAGACAGTGTTTTGATCTGTTCATGAATATAGAGATGAGCTTGATCAGTTAATGAATATAGAGTGTGGTTGGATCAGTTCATGGATATAGAGAGTGGTTTTATAGGTTAATGAATATAGAGAGTGGTTTGATCAATTAATGAATATAGGGAGTGGTTAGATCAGTTAATGAATATAGAGAGTGGTTTGATCAGTTAATGAATATAGAGAGTGGTTTGATCAGTGAATGAATATCGAGACTGGTTTGATCAGTTAATTAATATGGAGAGTGGTTAGATCAGTTAATGAATATACAGAGTGGTTTGATCAGTTAATGAAAATAGAGAGTGGTTTGCGCAGTTCATGAATATAGAGAGTGTTTTGATCAGTTAATGGATATAGAGAGTGGTTTTATAGGTTAATGAATACAGAGAGTGGTTTGATCAGTTAATGAATATAGAGAGTCGTTTGATCAGTTAATGAATATAGAGAGTGGTTTGCGCAGTTCATGAATATAGAGAGTGTTTTGATCAGTTAATGGATATAGAGAGTGGTTTTATAGGTTAATGAATATAGAGAGTGGTTTGATCAGTTAATGAATATAGAGAGTGTTTTGATCAGTTAATGAATATAGAGAGTGGTTTGATCGGTTAATGAATATAGAGAGTGGTTTGATCAGTTAATCAATACAGAGAGTGGTGTGATCAATTAATGAATATAGAGAGTGGTTTGATCAGTTGATGAATATGGAGATTGGTTTGATCAGTTAATGTATATAGAGACTGATTTGGTTAGTTAGTGAATATGGAGAGTGGTTTGATCAGTTAATGAATATAGAGAATGGTTTGATCTGTTAATGAATATGGAAAGTGTTTTGATCAGTTAATGAATATAGAGAGTGATTTGATCCGTTAATGAATATAGAGAGTGATTTGAAAAGTTAATGAATACAGAGAGTGATTGGACCAGTTAATGAATATAGAGAGTGATTTGATCAGTTAATGAATATAGAGAGTGGTTATATCAGTTAATGAATATAGAGAGTGGTTAGATCAGTTAATGAATATAGAGAGTGGTTTGATCAGTTAATGAATAAAGAGAGTGGTTTGATCAGTTAATGAATATCGAGACTGGTTTGATCTGTTAATTAATATGGAGAGTGGTTAGATCAGTTAAAAAATATAGAGAGTGGTCTGATCAGTTAATGAATATAGAGAGTGGTTTGATCAGTTAATGAATATAGAGAGTGGTTGGATCAGTAAATGAATATAGAGAGTGGATTGATCATTTACTGAATATAGAGAGTGATTTGATCAGTTAATGAATATAGAGAGTGGTTTGATCAGTTAATGAATACAGTGAGTGGTTAGATCAGTTAATGGATATAGAGAGTGGTTTCATCAGTTACTGAATATAGAGAGTGGTTTGATCAGTTAATGAATATAGATTGTGTTTTGGTCAGTTAAAGAACACAGATAGTGGTTTGATCAGTTAATGAATATGGAGAGTAGTTTGATCAGTTGATGAATATGGAGAGTAGCTTGATCAATTAATGAATATGGAGAGTAATTTAATCAGTTGATGAATATGGAGATTGGTTTGATCAGTTAATGAATATAGAGAGTGATTTGATCAGTTAATTAATATAGATTGTGTTTTGATCAGTTAAAGAACATGGATAGTGGTTTGATCAGTTAATGAATATAGAGAGTGATTTGATCAGTTAATGAATATAGAGAGTGTTTTGATCAGTTGATGAATATGGAGAGTGGCTTGATCAATTAATGAATATGGAGAGTAATTTAATCAGTTAATGAATATGGAGATTGCTTTGATCAGTTCATGAATATAGAGAGTGGTTTTATCACTCAATGAATATAGATAGTGGTTTGATCAGTTAATGAATACAGAGAGTGGTTAGATCAGTTAATAAATATGGAGAGTGGTTTGATCAGGTAATGAATGCAGAGAGTGGTTTGATCAGTTAATGAATATAGAGAGTGGTTTCATCAGTTTCTGAATATAGAGAGTGGTTTGATCAGTTAATGAAGATAGAGAGTGGTTTGATCAGTTAATGAACATAGAGAGTGGTTGGATCAGTAAATGAATATAGAGAGCGGTTTGATCAGTTCATGAATATAGAGAGTGGTTTGATCAGTTAATGAATATAGAGAGTGGTTTGATCAGTTAATGAATATAGAGAGTGGTTTGATCAGTTAATGAATACAGTGAGTGGTTGGATCAGTTAATGGATATAGAGAGTGGTTTGATCAGTTAATGAATATAGATTGTGTTTTGATCAGTTAAAGAACATGGATAGTTGTTTGATCAGTTAATGAATATAGAGAGTGATTTGATCAGTTAATGAATATAGAGAGTGTTTTGATCAGTTAATGAACATGGAGAGTGGTTTGATCAGTTAATGATTATAGAGAGTGATTTGATCAGTTAATGAATATAGAGAGTGGTTTGATCAGTTAATGAATATAGAGAGTGATTTGATCAGTTAATGAATATAGATAGTGGTTTGATCAGTTAATGAATACAGAGAGTGGTTTGATCAGTTAATGGATATAGATACTGGTTTGATCGGTTAATGAATATAGAGAGTGGTTTGATCAGTTAATGAATATCGAGAGTGGTGTGATCAATTAATGAATATAGAGAGTGGTTTGATCAGGTGATGAATATGGAGATTGGTTTGATCAATTAATGTATATAGAGACTGATTTGGTTAGTTAATGAATATAGAGAGTGGTTTGATCAGTTAATGAATATAGAGAGTGGTTTGATCGGTTAATGAATATAGAGAGTGGTTTGATCAGTTAATGAATATCGAGAGTGGTGTGATCAATTAATGAATATAGAGAGTGGTTTGATCAGGTGATGAATATGGAGATTGGTTTGATCAATTAATGAATACAGAGAGTGATTGGACCAGTTAATGAATATAGAGAGTGATTTGATCAGTTAATGAATATAGAGAGTGGTTTTATCAGTTAATGAATATAGATAGTGGTTTAATCAGTTAATGAATATAGAGAGTGGTTAGATCAGTTAATGAATATAGAGAGTGGTTTGATCAGTTAATGAATAAAGAGCGTGGTTTGATCAGTTAATGAATATCGAGACTGGTTTGATCACTTAATGAATATAGATAGTGGTTTAATCAGTTAATGAATATAGAGAGTGGTTAGACCAGTTAATGAATATAGAGAGTGGTTTGATCAGTTAATGAATAAAGAGAGTGGTTTGATCAGTTAATGAATATCGAGACTGGTTTGATCTGTTAATTAATATGGAGAGTGGTTAGATCAGTTAATGAATATAGAGAGTGGCATGATCAGTTAATGAATATAGAGTGTTGTTTGATCAGTTAATGAAAATAGAGAGTCGTTTGATCAGTTAATGAATATAGAGAGTGGTTTGCGCAGTTCATGAATATAGAGAGTGGTTTGATCAGTTAATGAATATTGAGAGTGGTTTGATCAGTTAATGAATATAGACAGTGTTTTGATCTGTTCATGAATATAGAGATGAGCTTGATCAGTTAATGAATATAGAGTGTGGTTGGATCAGTTCATGGATATAGAGAGTGGTTTTATAGGTTCATGAATATAGAGAGTGGTTTGATCAATTAATGAATATAGAGAGTGGTTAGATCAGTTAATGAATATAGAGAGTGGTTTGATCAGTTAATGAATATAGAGAGTGGTTTGATCAGTGAATGAATATCGAGACTGGTTTGATCAGTTAATTAATATGGAGAGTGGTTAGATCAGTTAATGAATATACAGAGTGGTTTGATCAGTTAATGAAAATAGAGAGTGGTTTGCGCAGTTCATGAATATAGAGAGTGTTTTGATCAGTTAATGGATATAGAGAGTGGTTTTATAGGTTAATGAATACAGAGAGTGGTTTGATCAGTTAATGAATATAGAGAGTCGTTTGATCAGTTAATGAATATAGAGAGTGGTTTGCGCAGTTCATGAATATAGAGAGTGTTTTGATCAGTTAATGGATATAGAGAGTGGTTTTATAGGTTAATGAATATAGAGATTGGTTTGATCAGTTAATGAATATAGAGAGTGTTTTGATCAGTTAATGAATATAGAGAGTGGTTTGATCGGTTAATGAATATAGAGAGTGGTTTGATCAGTTAATCAATATAGAGAGTGGTGTGATCAATTAATGAATATAGAGAGTGGTTTGATCAGTTGATGAATATGGAGATTGGTTTGATCAGTTAATGTATATAGAGACTGATTTGGTTAGTTAGTGAATATGGAGAGTGGTTTGATCAATTAATGAATATAGAGAGTGGTTAGATCAGTTAATGAATATAGAGAGTGGTTTGATCAGTTAATGAATATAGAGAGTGGTTTGATCAGTGAATGAATATCGAGACTGGTTTGATCAGTTAATTAATATGGAGAGTGGTTAGATCAGTTAATGAATATACAGAGTGGTTTGATCAGTTAATGAAAATAGAGAGTGGTTTGCGCAGTTCATGAATATAGAGAGTGTTTTGATCAGTTAATGGATATAGAGAGTGGTTTTATAGGTTAATGAATACAGAGAGTGGTTTGATCAGTTAATGAATATAGAGAGTCGTTTGATCAGTTAATGAATATAGAGAGTGGTTTGCGCAGTTCATGAATATAGAGAGTGTTTTGATCAGTTAATGGATATAGAGAGTGGTTTTATAGGTTAATGAATATAGAGAGTGGTTTGATCAGTTAATGAATATAGAGAGTGTTTTGATCAGTTAATGAATATAGAGAGTGGTTTGATCGGTTAATGAATATAGAGAGTGGTTTGATCAGTTAATCAATATAGAGAGTGGTGTGATCAATTAATGAATATAGAGAGTGGTTTGATCAGTTGATGAATATGGAGATTGGTTTGATCAGTTAATGTATATAGAGACTGATTTGGTTAGTTAGTGAATATGGAGAGTGGTTTGATCAGTTAATGAATATAGAGAATGGTTTGATCTGTTAATGAATATGGAAAGTGTTTTGATCAGTTAATGAATATAGAGAGTGATTTGATCCGTTAATGAATATAGAGAGTGATTTGAAAAGTTAATGAATACAGAGAGTGATTGGACCAGTTAATGAATATAGAGAGTGATTTGATCAGTTAATGAATATAGAGAGTGGTTTTATCAGTTAATGAATATAGAGAGTGGTTAGATCAGTTAATGAATATAGAGAGTGGTTTGATCAGTTAATGAATAAAGAGAGTGGTTTGATCAGTTAATGAATATCGAGACTGGTTTGATCTGTTAATTAATATGGAGAGTGGTTAGATCAGTTAAAAAATATAGAGAGTGGTCTGATCAGTTAATGAATATAGAGAGTGGTTTGATCAGTTAATGAATATAGAGAGTGGTTGGATCAGTAAATGAATATAGAGAGTGGATTGATCATTTACTGAATATAGAGAGTGATTTGATCAGTTAATGAATATAGAGAGTGGTTTGATCAGTTAATGAATACAGTGAGTGGTTAGATCAGTTAATGGATATAGAGAGTGGTTTCATCAGTTACTGAATATAGAGAGTGGTTTGATCAGTTAATGAATATAGATTGTGTTTTGGTCAGTTAAAGAACACGGATAGTGGTTTGATCAGTTAATGAATATGGAGAGTAGTTTGATCAGTTGATGAATATGGAGAGTAGCTTGATCAATTAATGAATATGGAGAGTAATTTAATCAGTTGATGAATATGGAGATTGGTTTGATCAGTTAATGAATATAGAGAGTGATTTGATCAGTTAATTAATATAGATTGTGTTTTGATCAGTTAAAGAACATGGATAGTGGTTTGATCAGTTAATGAATATAGAGAGTGATTTGATCAGTTAATGAATATAGAGAGTGTTTTGATCAGTTGATGAATATGGAGAGTGGCTTGATCAATTAATGAATATGGAGAGTAATATAATCAGTTAATGAATATGGAGATTGCTTTGATCAGTTCATGAATATAGAGAGTGGTTTTATCACTCAATGAATATAGATAGTGGTTTGATCAGTTAATGAATACAGAGAGTGGTTAGATCAGTTAATAAATATGGAGAGTGGTTTGATCAGGTAATGAATGCAGAGAGTGGTTTGATCAGTTAATGAATATAGAGAGTGGTTTCATCAGTTTCTGAATATAGAGAGTGGTTTGATCAGTTAATGAAGATAGAGAGTGGTTTGATCAGTTAATGAACATAGAGAGTGGTTGGATCAGTAAATGAATATAGAGAGCGGTTTGATCAGTTCATGAATATAGAGAGTGGTTTGATCAGTTAATGAATATAGAGAGTGGTTTGATCAGTTAATGAATATAGAGAGTGGTTTGATCAGTTAATGAATACAGTGAGTGGTTGGATCAGTTAATGGATATAGAGAGTGGTTTGATCAGTTAATGAATATAGATTGTGTTTTGATCAGTTAAAGAACATGGATAGTTGTTTGATCAGTTAATGAATATAGAGAGTGATTTGATCAGTTAATGAATATAGAGAGTGTTTTGATCAGTTAATGAATATAGATAGTGGTTTGATCAGTTAATGAATACAGAGAGTGGTTTGATCAGTTAATGGATATAGATACTGGTTTTATAGGTTAATGAATATAGAGAGTGGTTTGCGCAGTTCATGAATATAGAGAGTGTTTTGATCAGTTAATGGATATAGAGAGTGGTTTTATAGGTTAATGAATATAGAGAGTGGTTTGATCAGTTAATGAATATAGAGAGTGTTTTGATCAGTTAATGAATATAGAGAGTGTTTTGATCGGTTAATGAATATAGAGAGTGGTTTGATCAGTTAATCAATATAGAGAGTGGTGTGATCAATTAATGAATATAGAGAGTGGTTTGATCAGTTGATGAATATGGAGATTGGTTTGATCAGTTAATGTATATAGAGACTGATTTGGTTAGTTAGTGAATATGGAGAGTGGTTTGATCAGTTAATGAATATAGAGAATGGTTTGATCTGTTAATGAATATGGAAAGTGTTTTGATCAGTTAATGAATATAGAGAGTGATTTGATCCGTTAATGAATATAGAGAGTGATTTGAAAAGTTAATGAATACAGAGAGTGATTGGACCAGTTAATGAATATAGAGAGTGATTTGATCAGTTAATGAATATAGAGAGTGGTTTTATCAGTTAATGAATATAGAGAGTGGTTAGATCAGTTAATGAATATAGAGAGTGGTTTGATCAGTTAATGAATAAAGAGAGTGGTTTGATCAGTTAATGAATATCGAGACTGGTTTGATCTGTTAATTAATATGGAGAGTGGTTAGATCAGTTAAAAAATATAGAGAGTGGTCTGATCAGTTAATGAATATAGAGAGTGGTTTGATCAGTTAATGAATATAGAGAGTGGTTGGATCAGTAAATGAATATAGAGAGTGGATTGATCATTTACTGAATATAGAGAGTGATTTGATCAGTTAATGAATATAGAGAGTGGTTTGATCAGTTAATGAATACAGTGAGTGGTTAGATCAGTTAATGGATATAGAGAGTGGTTTCATCAGTTACTGAATATAGAGAGTGGTTTGATCAGTTAATGAATATAGATTGTGTTTTGGTCAGTTAAAGAACACGGATAGTGGTTTGATCAGTTAATGAATATGGAGAGTAGTTTGATCAGTTGATGAATATGGAGAGTAGCTTGATCAATTAATGAATATGGAGAGTAATTTAATCAGTTGATGAATATGGAGATTGGTTTGATCAGTTAATGAATATAGAGAGTGATTTGATCAGTTAATTAATATAGATTGTGTTTTGATCAGTTAAAGAACATGGATAGTGGTTTGATCAGTTAATGAATATAGAGAGTGATTTGATCAGTTAATGAATATAGAGAGTGTTTTGATCAGTTGATGAATATGGAGAGTGGCTTGATCAATTAATGAATATGGAGAGTAATATAATCAGTTAATGAATATGGAGATTGCTTTGATCAGTTCATGAATATAGAGAGTGGTTTTATCACTCAATGAATATAGATAGTGGTTTGATCAGTTAATGAATACAGAGAGTGGTTAGATCAGTTAATAAATATGGAGAGTGGTTTGATCAGGTAATGAATGCAGAGAGTGGTTTGATCAGTTAATGAATATAGAGAGTGGTTTCATCAGTTTCTGAATATAGAGAGTGGTTTGATCAGTTAATGAAGATAGAGAGTGGTTTGATCAGTTAATGAACATAGAGAGTGGTTGGATCAGTAAATGAATATAGAGAGCGGTTTGATCAGTTCATGAATATAGAGAGTGGTTTGATCAGTTAATGAATATAGAGAGTGGTTTGATCAGTTAATGAATATAGAGAGTGGTTTGATCAGTTAATGAATACAGTGAGTGGTTGGATCAGTTAATGGATATAGAGAGTGGTTTGATCAGTTAATGAATATAGATTGTGTTTTGATCAGTTAAAGAACATGGATAGTTGTTTGATCAGTTAATGAATATAGAGAGTGATTTGATCAGTTAATGAATATAGAGAGTGATTTGATCAGTTAATGAATATAGAGAGTGTTTTGATCAGTTGATGAATATGGAGAGTGGCTTGATCAATTAATGAATATGGAGAGTAATATAATCAGTTAATGAATATGGAGATTGCTTTGATCAGTTCATGAATATAGAGAGTGGTTTTATCACTCAATGAATATAGATAGTGGTTTGATCAGTTAATGAATACAGAGAGTGGTTAGATCAGTTAATAAATATGGAGAGTGGTTTGATCAGGTAATGAATATAGAGAGCGGTTTGATCAGTTCATGAATATAGAGAGTGGTTTGATCAGTTAATGAATATAGAGAGTGGTTTGATCAGTTAATGAATATAGAGAGTGGTTTGATCAGTTAATGAATACAGTGAGTGGTTGGATCAGTTAATGGATATAGAGAGTGGTTTGATCAGTTAATGAATATAGATTGTGTTTTGATCAGTTAAAGAACATGGATAGTTGTTTGATCAGTTAATGAATATAGAGAGTGATTTGATCAGTTAATGAATATAGAGAGTGTTTTGATCAGTTAATGAATATAGATAGTGGTTTGATCAGTTAATGAATACAGAGAGTGGTTTGATCAGTTAATGGATATAGATACTGGTTTTATAGGTTAATGAATATAGAGAGTGGTTTGCGCAGTTCATGAATATAGAGAGTGTTTTGATCAGTTAATGGATATAGAGAGTGGTTTTATAGGTTAATGAATATAGAGAGTGGTTTGATCAGTTAATGAATATAGAGAGTGTTTTGATCAGTTAATGAATATAGAGAGTGGTTTGATCGGTTAATGAATATAGAGAGTGGTTTGATCAGTTAATCAATATAGAGAGTTGTGTGATCAATTAATGAATATAGAGAGTGGTTTGATCAGTTGATGAATATGGAGATTGGTTTGATCAGTTAATGTATATAGAGACTGATTTGGTTAGTTAGTGAATATGGAGAGTGGTTTGATCAGTTAATGAATATAGAGAATGGTTTGATCTGTTAATGAATATGGAAAGTGTTTTGATCAGTTAATGAATATAGAGAGTGATTTGATCCGTTAATGAATATAGAGAGTGATTTGAAAAGTTAATGAATACAGAGAGTGATTGGACCAGTTAATGAATATAGAGAGTGATTTGATCAGTTAATGAATATAGAGAGTGGTTTTATCAGTTAATGAATATAGAGAGTGGTTAGATCAGTTAATGAATATAGAGAGTGGTTTGATCAGTTAATGAATAAAGAGAGTGGTTTGATCAGTTAATGAATATCGAGACTGGTTTGATCTGTTAATTAATATGGAGAGTGGTTAGATCAGTTAAAAAATATAGAGAGTGGTCTGATCAGTTAATGAATATAGAGAGTGGTTTGATCAGTTAATGAATATAGAGAGTGGTTGGATCAGTAAATGAATATAGAGAGTGGATTGATCATTTACTGAATATAGAGAGTGATTTGATCAGTTAATGAATATAGAGAGTGGTTTGATCAGTTAATGAATACAGTGAGTGGTTAGATCAGTTAATGGATATAGAGAGTGGTTTCATCAGTTACTGAATATAGAGAGTGGTTTTATCAATTAATGAATATAGATTGTGTTTTGGTCAGTTAAAGAACACGGATAGTGGTTTGATCAGTTAATGAATATGGAGAGTAGTTTGATCAGTTGATGAATATGGAGAGTAGCTTGATCAATTAATGAATATGGAGAGTAATTTAATCAGTTGATGAATATGGAGATTGGTTTGATCAGTTAATGAATATAGAGAGTGATTTGATCAGTTAATTAATATAGATTGTGTTTTGATCAGTTAAAGAACATGGATAGTGGTTTGATCAGTTAATGAATATAGAGAGTGATTTGATCAGTTAATGAATATAGAGAGTGTTTTGATCAGTTGATGAATATGGAGAGTGGCTTGATCAATTAATGAATATGGAGAGTAATATAATCAGTTAATGAATATGGAGATTGCTTTGATCAGTTCATGAATATAGAGAGTGGTTTTATCACTCAATGAATATAGATAGTGGTTTGATCAGTTAATGAATACAGAGAGTGGTTAGATCAGTTAATAAATATGGAGAGTGGTTTGATCAGGTAATGAATGCAGAGAGTGGTTTGATCAGTTAATGAATATAGAGAGTGGTTTCATCAGTTTCTGAATATAGAGAGTGGTTTGATCAGTTAATGAAGATAGAGAGTGGTTTGATCAGTTAATGAACATAGAGAGTGGTTGGATCAGTAAATGAATATAGAGAGCGGTTTGATCAGTTCATGAATATAGAGAGTGGTTTGATCAGTTAATGAATATAGAGAGTGGTTTGATCAGTTAATGAATATAGAGAGTGGTTTGATCAGTTAATGAATACAGTGAGTGGTTGGATCAGTTAATGGATATAGAGAGTGGTTTGATCAGTTAATGAATATAGATTGTGTTTTGATCAGTTAAAGAACATGGATAGTTGTTTGATCAGTTAATGAATATAGAGAGTGATTTGATCAGTTAATGAATATAGAGAGTGTTTTGATCAGTTAATGAATATAGATAGTGGTTTGATCAGTTAATGAATACAGAGAGTGGTTTGATCAGTTAATGGATATAGATACTGGTTTTATAGGTTAATGAATATAGAGAGTGGTTTGATCAGTTAATGAATATAGAGAGTGGTTTGATCGGTTAATGAATATAGAGAGTGGTTTGATCAATTAATGAATATAGATAGCGGTTTGATCAGTTAATGAATACAGAGAGTGGTTAGATCAGTTAATAAATATGGAGAGTGGTTTGATCAGGTAATGAATGCAGAGAGTGGTTTGATCAGTTAATGAATATAGAGAGTGGTTTCATCAGTTTCTGAATATAGAGAGTGGTTTGATCAGTTAATGAAGATAGAGAGTGGTTTGATCAGTTAATGAACATAGAGAGTGGTTGGATCAGTAAATGAATATAGAGAGCGGTTTGATCAGTTCATGAATATAGAGAGTGGTTTGATCAGTTAATGAATATAGAGAGTGGTTTGATCAGTTAATGAATATAGAGAGTGGTTTGATCAGTTAATGAATACAGTGAGTGGTTGGATCAGTTAATGGATATAGAGAGTGGTTTGATCAGTTAATGAATATAAATTGTGTTTTGATCAGTTAAAGAACATGGATAGTTGTTTGATCAGTTAATGAATATAGAGAGTGATTTGATCAGTTAATGAATATAGAGAGTGTTTTGATTAGTTAATGAACATGGAGAGTGGTTTGATCAGTTAATGATTATAGAGAGTGATTTGATCAGTTAATGAATATAGAGAGTGGTTTGATCAGTTAAAGAATATAGAGAGTGATTTGATCAGTTAATGAATATAGATAGTGGTTTGATCAGTTAATGAATACAGAGAGTGGTTTGATCAGTTAATGGATATAGATACTGGTTTTATAGGTTAATGAATATAGAGAGTGGTTTGATCAGTTAATGAATATAGAGAGTGGTTTGATCGGTTAATGAATATAGAGAGTGGTTTGATCAGTTAATGAATATCGAGAGTGGTGTGATCAATTAATGAATATAGAGAGTGGTTTGATCAGGTGATGAATATGGAGATTGGTTTGATCAATTAATGTATATAGAGACTGATTTGGTTAGTTAGTGAATATGGAGAGTGGTTTGATCAGTTAATGAATATAGAGAATGGTTTGATCTGCTAATGAATATGGAAAGTGTTTTGATCAGTTAATGAATATAGAGAGTGAATTGATCCGTTAATGAATATAGAGAGTGATTTGAAAAGTTAATGAATACAGAGAGTGATTGGACCAGTTAATGAATATAGAGAGTGATTTGATCAGTTAATGAATATAGAGAGTGGTTTTATCAGTTAATGAATATAGATAGTGGTTTAATCAGTTAATGAATATAGAGAGTGGTTAGATCAGTTAATGAATATAGAGAGTGGTTTGATCAGTTAATGAATAAAGAGAGTGGTTTGATCAGTTAATGAATATCGAGACTGGTTTGATCACTTAATGAATATAGATAGTGGTTTAATCAGTTAATGAATATAGAGAGTGGTTAGATCAGTTAATGAATATAGAGAGTGGTTTGATCAGTTAATGAATAAAGAGAGTGGTTTGATCAGTTAATGAATATCGAGACTGGTTTGATCTGTTAATTAATATGGAGAGTGGTTAGATCAGTTATTGAATATAGAGAGTGGCATGATCAGTTAATGAATATAGAGTGTTGTTTGATCAGTTAATGAAAATAGAGAGTCGTTTGATCAGTTAATGAATATAGAGAGTGGTTTGCGCAGTTCATGAATATAGAGAGTGGTTTGATCAGTTAATGAATATTGAGAGTGGTTTGATCAGTTAATGAATATAGACAGTGTTTTGATCTGTTCATGAATATAGAGATGAGCTTGATCAGTTAATGAATATAGAGTGTGGTTGGATCAGTTCATGGATATAGAGAGTGGTTTTATAGGTTAATGAATATAGAGAGTGGTTTGATCAATTAATGAATATAGAGAGTGGTTAGATCAGTTAATGAATATAGAGAGTGGTTTGATCAGTTAATGAATATAGAGAGTGGTTTGATCAGTGAATGAATATCGAGACTGGTTTGATCAGTTAATTAATATGGAGAGTGGTTAGATCAGTTAATGAATATACAGAGTGGTTTGATCAGTTAATGAAAATAGAGAGTGGTTTGCGCAGTTCATGAATATAGAGAGTGTTTTGATCAGTTAATGGATATAGAGAGTGGTTTTATAGGTTAATGAATACAGAGAGTGGTTTGATCAGTTAATGAATATAGAGAGTCGTTTGATCAGTTAATGAATATAGAGAGTGGTTTGATCCGTTAAACAATATAGAGAGTGGTGTGATCAATTAATGAATATAGAGAGTGGTTTGATCCGTTGATGAATATGGAGATTGGTTTGATCAGTTAATGTATATAGAGACTGATTTGGTTAGTTAGTGAATATGGAGAGTGGTTTGATCAGTTAATGAATGTAGAGAATGGTTTGATCTGTTAATGAATATGGAAAGTGTTTTGATCAGTTAATGAATATAGAGAGTGATTTGATACGTTAATGAATATAGAGAGTGGTTGGATCAGTTCATGGATATAGAGAGTGGTTTTATAGGTTAATGAATATAGAGAGTGGTTTGATCAATTAAATAATATAGAGAGTGGTTAGATCAGTTAATGAATATAGAGAGTGGTTTGATCAGTTAATTAATATAGAGAGTGGTTTGATCAGTTCATGGATATAGAGAGTGGTTTGATCAGTTAATGAATATAGAGAGTGGTTTGATCAGTTAATGAATATAGAGAGTGGTTTGATCAATTAAAGAATATTGAGAGTGGTTAGATCAGTTAATGAATATAGAGAGTGGTTTGATCAGTTAATGAATATTGAGAGTGGTTTGATCAGTTAATGAATATAGACAGTGTTTTGATCTGTTCATGAATATAGAGAAGAGCTTGATCAGTTATTGAATATAGAGAGTGGTTGGATCAGTTCATGGATTTAGAGAGTGGTTTTATAGGTTAATGAATATAGAGAGTGGTTTGATCAATTAATGAATATAGAGAGTGGTTAGATCAGTTAATGAATATAGAGAGTGGTTTGATCAGTTAATGAATATAGTGAGTGGTTTGATCAGTGAATGAATTTCGAGACGGGTTTGATCAGTTAATTAAGATGGAGAGTGGTTAGATCAGTTAATGAATATAGAGAGTGGTTTCATCAGTTAATGAATATACAGAGTGGTTTGATCAGTTAATGAAAATAGAGAGTGGTTTGCTCAGTTCATGAATATAGAGAGTGTTTTGATCAGTTAATGAATATTGAGAGTGGTTTGATCAGTTTATGAATATGGACAGTGTTTTGATCTGTTCATGAATATAGAGAGGTGTCTGATCAGTTAATGACATAGAGAGTGGTTGGATCAGTTCATGGATATAGAGAGTGGTTTTATAGGTTAATGAATATAGAGAGTGGTTTGATCAATTAATGAATATAGAGAGTGGTTTGATCAGTTAATGAATATAGAGAGTGGTTTGATCAGTTGATGAATATGGCGAGTGGTTTGATCAAATAATGAATATGGAGAGTAGTTTGATCAGTTGATGAATATGGAGATTGGTTTGATCAGTTAATGAAAATAGAGAGTGATTTGATCAGTTAATGAATATAGAGAGTGATTTGAAAAGTTAATGAATTGAGAGTGATTGGATTAGTTAATGAATATAGAGAGTGGTTTTATCAATTCATGGATATAGAGAGTGGTATGATCAGTTAATGAATATAGAGAGTGGTTTGATCAATTAAAGAATATAGAGAGTGGTTAGATCAGTTAATGAGTATAGAGAGTGGTTTGATCAGTTGATGAATAGAGAGAGTGGTTTGATCAGTTCATGGATATAGAGAGTGGTTTGATCAGTTAATGAATATAGAGAGTGGTTTTATAGGTTAATGAATATAGAGAGTGGTTTGATCAATTAAAGAATATAGAGAATGGTTAGATCAGTTAATGAGTATAGAGAGTGGTTTGATCAGTTAATGAATATAGAGAGTGGTTTGATCAGTTCATGGATATAGAGAGTGGTTTGATCAGTTAATGAATATAGAGAGTGGTTTGATCAGTTAATGAATATAGAGAGTGGTTTGATCAATTAAAGAATATAGAGAGTGGTTAGATCAGTTAATGAATATAGAGAGTGGTTTGATCAGTTAATGAATATTGAGAGTGGTTTGATCAGTTAATGAATATAGACAGTTTTTTGATCTGTTCATGAATATAGAGAGGAGCTTGATCAGTTATTGAATATAGAGAGTGGTTGGATCAGTTCATGGATATAGAGAGTGGTTTGATCAGTTGATGAATATGGCGAGTATTTTGATGAATTAATGAATATGGAGAGTAGTTTGATCAGTTGATGAATATGGAGATTGGTTTGATCAGTTAATGAAAATAGAGAGTGATTTGATCAGTTAATGAATATAGAGAGTGATTTGAAAAGTTAATAAATTGAGAGTGATTGGATTAGTTAATGAATATAGAGAGTGGTTATATCAGTTAATGAATATAGAGAGTGGTTTGATCAGTTAATGAATATTGAGAGTGGTTTGATCAGTTAATGAATATAGACAGTGTTTTGATCTGTTCATGAATATAGAGAGGAGCTTGATCAGTTATTGAATATAGAGAGTGGTTGGATCAGTTCATGGATATAGAGAGTGGTTTTATAGGTTAATGAATATAGAGAGTGGTTTGATCAATTAAAGAATATAGAGAGTGGTTAGATCAGTTAATGAATATAGAGAGTGGTTTGATCAGTGAATGAATTTCGAGACTGGTTTGATTAGTTAATTAATATGGAGAGTGGTTAGATCAGTTAATGACTATAGAGAGTGGTTTCATCAGTTAATGAATATGCAGAGTGGTTTGATCAGTTAATGAAAATAGAGAGTGGTTTGCGCAGTTCATGAATATAGAGAGTGTTTTGATCAGTTAATGAATATTGAGAGTGGTTTGATCAGTTTATGAATATAGACAGTGTTTTGATCTGTTCATGAATATAGAGAGGTGTCTGATCAGTTAATGACATAGAGAGTGATTGGATCAGTTCATGGATATAGAGAG
The DNA here is from genome assembly GCA_030390025.1 of Squalus acanthias. NCBI lineage: Eukaryota > Metazoa > Chordata > Chondrichthyes > Squaliformes > Squalidae > Squalus > Squalus acanthias. The sequence goes on along the minus strand of JASTWF010000057.1, from coordinate 731,403 downwards.
TGGTTTTATAGATTAATGAATATAGAGAGTGGTTTGATCAATTAATGAATATAGAGAGTGGTTTGATCAGTTAATGAATATAGAGAGTGGTTTGATCAGTTGATGAATATGGCGAGTGGTTTGATCAATTAATGATTATGGAGAGTAGTTTGATCAGTTGATGAATATGGAGATTGGTTTGATCAGTTAATGAAAATAGAGAGTGATTTGATCAGTTAATGAATATAGAGTGTGATTTGAAAAGTTAACGAATTGTGAGTGATTGGGTTAGTTAATGAATATAGAGAGTGATTTGAAAAGTTAATGAATTGAGAGTGATTGGATTAGTTAATGAATATAGAGAGTGGTTTTATCAGTTAATGAATATAGATATTGGTTTGAACAGTTAATGATTATAGAGAGTGGTTAGATCAGTTAATGAATATAGAGAGTGGTATGATCAGTTCATGGATATAGAGAGTGGTTTTATAGGTTAATGAATATAGAGAGTGGTTTGATCAATTAAAGAATATAGAGAGTGGTTAGATCAGTTAATGAATATAGAGAGTGGTTTGATCAGTTAATGAATATAGAGAGTGGTTGGATCAGTTCATGGATATAGAGAGTGGTTTTATAGGTTAATGAATATAGAGAGTGGTTTGATCAATTAATGAATATAGAGAGCGGTTTGATCAGTTAATGATTATAGAGAGTGGTTTGATCAGTTGATGAATATGGCGAGTGGTTTGATCAATTAATGAATATGGAGAGTCGTCTGATCAGTTGATGAATATGGAGATTGGTTTGATCAGTTAATGAAAATAGAGAGTGATTTGATCAGTTAATGAATATAGAGAGTGATTTGAAAAGTTAATGAATTGAGAGTGATTGGATTAGTTAATGAATATAGAGAGTGATTTGAAAAGTTAATGAATTGAGAGTGATTGGATTAGTTAATGAATATAGAGAGTGGTTTTATCAGTTAATGAATATAGATATTGGTTTGAACAGTTAATGATTATAGAGAGTGGTTAGATCAGTTAATGAATATAGAGAGTGGTATGATCAGTTCATGGATATAGAGAGTGGTTTTATAGGTTAATGAATATAGAGAGTGGTTTGATCAATTAAAGAATATAGAGAGTGGTTAGATCAGTTAATGAATATAGAGAGTGGTTTGATCAGTTAATGAATATAGAGAGTGGTTGGATCAGTTCATGGATATAGAGAGTGGTTTTATAGGTTAATGAATATAGAGAGTGGTTTGATCAATTAATGAATATAGAGAGTGGTTTGATCAGTTAATGATTATAGAGAGTGGTTTGATCAGTTGATGAATATGGCGAGTGGTTTGATCAATTAATGAATATGGAGAGTCGTCTGATCAGTTGATGAATATGGAGATTGGTTTGATCAGTTAATGAAAATAGAGAGTGATTTGATCAGTTAATGAATATAGAGAGTGATTTGAAAAGTTAATGAATTGAGAGTGATTGGATTAGTTAATGAATATAGAGAGTGGTTTTATCAGTTAATGAATATAGATATTGGTTTGATCAGTTAATGAATATACAGAGTGGTTAGATCAGTTAATGAATATAGAGAGTGGTTAGATCAGTTAATGAATATAGAGAGGGGTTTGATCAGTTATTTAATATGGAGAGTGGTTAGATCAGATAATGAATATAGAGAGTGGTTTCATCAGTTAATGAATATACAGAGTGGGTTGATCAGTTAATGAAAATAGAGAGTCGTTTGATCAGTTAATGAATATAGAGAGTGGTTTGCGCAGTTCATGAATATAGAGAGTGTTTTGATCAGTTAATGAATATTGAGAGTGGTTTGATCAGTTTATGAATATAGACAGTGTTTTGATCTGTTCATGAATATAGAGAGGAGTTTGATCAGTTAATGAAATAGAGAGTGGTTGGATCAGTTCCTGGATATAGAGAGTGGTTTTATAGGTTAATGAATATAGAGAGTGGTTTGATCAATTAATGAATATAGAGAGTGGTTTGATCAGTTAATGAATATAGAGAGTGGGTTGATCATTTGATGAATATAGAGAGTGGTTTGATCAATTAATGAATATGGAGATTAGTTTGATCCGTTGATGAATATGGAGATTGGTTTGATAAGTTAATGAATACAGAGAGTGATTTGATCAGTTAATGAATATAGAGAGTGATTTGAAAAGTTAACGAATTGAGAGTGATTGGATTAGTTAATGAATATAGAGAGTGGTTTTATCAGTTAATGAATATAGATATTGGTTTGATCAGTTAATGAATATAGAGAGTGGTTAGATCAGTTAATGAATATACAGAGTGGTTTGATCAGTTAATGAATATCGAGAGTGGTTTGATCAGTTAATGAATATAGAGAGTGGTTTCATCAGTTTCTGAATATAGAGAGTGGTTTGATCAGTTATTGAATATAGAGAGTGGTTTGATCAGTTAATGAATATAGAGAGTGATTTGAAAAGTTAATGAATTTAGAGTGATTGGATTAGTTAATGAATATAGAGAGTGTTTTTTTCAGTTCATGAATATAGATATTGGTTTGATCAGTTAAGGAATATAGAGTGTGGTTAGATCAGTTAATGAATATAGAGAGTGATTTGATCAGCAAATGAATATAGAGAGTGGTTTGATCGGTTAATGAATATAGAGAGTGATTTGATCAGTTAATGAATATGGAGAGTGGTTAGATCAGTTAATGAATATAGATAGTGGTATGATCAGTTAATGAATATAGGGAGTGGTTTGATCAGTTAATTAATTTAGAGAGTGGTTGATCAGTTAATGAATATAGAGAGTGGTTTGATCAGTAAATGAATATCGAGACTGGTTTGATCAGTTAATTAATATGGAGAGTGGTTAGATCAGTTAATGAATATAGATAGTGGTATGATCAGTAAATGAATATAGGGAGTGGTTTGATAAGTTAATGAATATAGAGTGTGGTTTGAGCAGTTCATGAATATAGAGCGTGATTTGAAAAGTTAATGAATACAGAGAGTGGTTTGATCTGTTAATGAATATAGAGAGTGGTTTGATCAGTTAATGAATATAGAGAGTGGTTTAATAAGTTTCTGAATATCGAGAGTGGTTTGATCAGTTAATGAATATAGAGAGTGGTTTGATTAGTAAATGAATATAGAGAGTGGTTTGATCAGTTAATGAATATAGAGAGTGATTTGATCAGTTAATGAATATAGAGAGTGGTTCGAACAGTTAATGAATATAGAGAGTGGTATGATCAGTTAATGAATATAGAGAGTGGTTTGATCAGTAAATGAATATAGAGAGTGGTTTGATCAGTTAATGAATATAGAGAGTGGTTTGATCTATTAATGAATATAGAGAGTGGTTTGATCAGTAAATGAATATAGAGAGTGGTTTGATCGGTTAATGAATATAGAGAGTGATTTGATCAGTTAATGAATATGGAGAGTGGTTCGATCAGTTAATGAATATAGAGAGTGGTATGATCAGTTATTGTATATAGAGAGTGGTTTGATCAGTTAATGAAAATAGAGAGTCATTTGATCAGTTAATGAATATAGAGAGTGTTTTGAGCAGTTCATGAATATAGAGAGTGTCTTGTTCAGTTAATGAATATTGAGAGTGGTTTGATCAGATAATGAATATAGACAGTGTTTTGATCTGTTCATGAATATAGAGAGGAGTTTGATCATTTAATGAATATAGAGAGTGGTTGGATCTGTTCATGGATATTGAGAGAGGTTTGATCAGTTTATGAATATAGACAGTGTTTTGATCAATTAATGAATATAGAGAGTGGTTTGATCAGTTAATCAATACAGAGAGTGGTTTGATCGGTAAATGAATATAGAGAGTGGTTTTATCAGTTAATGAATATAGATATTGGTTTGATCAGTTAATGAATATAGAGAGTGGTTAGATCAGTTAATGAATATAGAGAGTGGTTTGATCAGTTAATGAATATAGAGAGTGGTATGATCAGTTAATGAATTTAGGGAGTGGTTTGATCAGTTAATGAATTTAGAGAGTGGTTGATCAGTTAATGAATATAGAGAGTATTTGATCAGTAAATGAATATCGAGATTGGTTTGATCAGTTAATGAATATAGAGAGTGATTTGATCAGTTAATGAATATAGAGAGTGATTCTAAAAGTTAATGAATTGAGAGTGATTGGATTAGTTAATGAATATTGAGAGTGGTTTGATCAGTTAATGGATATAGTGAGTGGTTTTATCAGTTAATGAATATAGATTGTGGTTTGATCAGTTAAAGAATATAGAGAGTGGTTGGATCAGTAAATGAATATAGAGAGTATTTGATCAGTAAATGAATATCCAGATTGGTTTGATCAGTTAATGAATATAGAGAGTGATTTGATCAGTTTATGAATATAGAGAGTGGTTTGATCATTTAATGAGTATAGAGAGTGATTTGATCAATTAATGAATATAGAGAGTGGTTTGATCAGTTAATGAATACAGAGAGTGGTTGGATCAGTTAATGGATATAGAGAGTGGTTTGATCAGTTATTGAATATAGAGAGTGGTTTGATCAGTTAATGAATATAGATTATGTTTTAATCAGTTAAAGAACATGGATAGTGGTTTGATCAGTTAATGAATATAGAGAGTGATTTGATCAGTTAATGAATATAGAGAATGTTTTGATCAGTTAATGAACATTGAGAGTGATTTGATCAGTTAATGAATATAGAGAGTGATTTAATCAGTTAATGAATATAGAGAGTGGTTTGATCAGTTCATGAATATAGAGAGTGATTTGATCAGTTAATCAATATAGAGAGTTATTTGATCAGTTAATGAATATAGAGAGTAGTTTGATCAGTTAATGAATATAGAGAGTGGTTTTATAGGTTAATGTATAAAGAGAGTGGTTTGATCAGTTAATGAATATAGAGAGTGTTTTGATCAGTTAATGAATATAGAGAGTGGTTTGATCGGTTAATGAATATAGAGAGTGGTTTGATCAGTTAATGAATATAGAGAGTGGTTTGATCAATTAATGAATATAGAGAGTGGTTTGATCAGTTGATGAATATGGAGATTGGTTTGATCAGTTAATGTATATAGAGACTGATTTGGTTAGTTAATGAACATGGAGAGTGGTTTGATCCGTTAATGAATATAGAGAATGGTTTGATCTGTTAATGAATATAGAAAGTGTTTTGATCAGTTAATGAATATAGAGAGTGATTTGATCGGTTAATAAATATAATGACTGATTTGAAAAGTTAATGAATACAGATAGTGATTGGACCAGTTAATGAATATGAGAGTGATTTGATCAGTTAATGAATATCGAGAGTGGTTAGATCAGTTAATGAATATAGAGAGTGGTTTGATCAGTTAATGAATATAGAGAGTGGTTTGATCTGTTAATGAATTGAGAGAGTGGTTTGATCAGTTAATGAATATAGAGAGTGGTTTGATCAGTTAATGAATATCGAGACTGGTTTGATCAGTTAATGAATATTGAGAGTCGTTAGATCAGTTAATGAATAGAGAGAGTGTTTTGATCAGTTGATGAATATAGATAGTGGTTTGGTCAGTTGATGAATATGGAGATTGGTTTGATCAGTTAATTTATATAGAGACTGATTTGGTTAGTTAATGAATATGGAGAGTGGTTTGATCAGTTAATGAATATAGAGAATGGTTTGATCTGTGAATGAATATAGAAAGTGGTTTGATCAGTTAATGAATATATGGAGTGATTTGATCCGTTAATGAATATATAGAGTGATTTGAAAAGTTAATGAATACAGAGAGTGATTGTACCAGTTAATGAATATAGAGAGTGGTTTTATCAGTTAATGAATATAGATAGTGGTTTGATCAGTTAATAAATATAGAGAGTGGTTAGATCAGTTCATGAATATAGAGAGTGGTTGGATCAGTTGATGGATACAGAGAGTGGTTTTATACGTTAATGAATATAGAGAGTGGTTTGATCAATTAATGAATATAGAGAGTGATTTGATCAGTGAATGAATATATGATTGGTTTGATCGGTAAATGAATATGGAGAGTGGTCCGATCAGTTGATGAACATGGAGAGTGGTTTGATCAATTAATGAATATGGAGAGTAGTTTGATCAGTTGATGACTATGGAGATTGGTTTGATCAGTTAATGAATATAGAGAGTGATTTGATCAGTTGATGAACATAGAGAGTGGTTTGATCAGTTAATGAATATAGAGAGTGATTTGATCAGTTAATGAATATAGAGAGTGATTTGATCAGTTAATGAATATAGCGAGTGGTTTGATCAGTTCATGAATATAGAGTGTGGTTTGAACAGTTAATGAATATAGAGAGAGGTTAGATCAGTTAATGAATATGGAGAGTGGTTTGATCAGTTAATGAATATAGAGAGTGGTTTCATCAGTTAATGAATATAGAGAGTGGTGTGATCAGTTAATGAACATAGAGAGTGGTTTCATCAGTTAATGAATGTAGAGAGTGGTTTGATCAGTTAATGAATATTGAGAAATAACAACAGAAAACGCTGGAAAAACTCAGCAGGCCAGGCAGCATCCGTGGAGAGAGAAAGAGAGTTGACGTTTCAGGTCGATGACCTTTCATCAGAACTGGGAAGAGCCGGAAATCAAATAGATTTAAGGGCAGGGTAAAGCTGGGAAAAGGGGAGGGGATAAAGGAACAAAGGAGGAGATGAAGAGACATTAAGCAATGAAGATGAACAAGGTTGAAGAGCCAAACGGAAATCCCGTCGAAGAGAAGAGCAGAACTTCTTCAAGGTAGGCATTCCAAGAAGAGAGGTGGCAGTGAACCAAACACTAATCTCCTCCTTTGTTCCTTTATCCCCTCCCCTTTTCCCAGCTTTACCCTGCCCTTAAATCTATTTGATTTCCGGCTCTTCCCAGTTCTGATGAAAGGTCATCGACCTGAAACGTCAACTCTCTTTCTCTCTCCACGGATGCTGCCTGGCCTGCTGAGTTTTTCCAGCGTTTTCTGTTGTTATTTCGGATTTCCAGCATCCGCAGTATTTTGCTAATGAATATTGAGAGTCGTTTGATCAGTTATTGAATATAGAGAATGGTTTGATTGGTTAATGAATATGGAGAGTGGTTTGATCTGTTCATGAATATAGAGAGTGGTTTGATCAGTTAATGAATATGGAGAGTGGTTTGATCTGTTAATGAATATGGAGAGTGGTTTGATCTGTTAATGAATATAGAGAGTGGTTTGATCAGTTAATGAATATAGAGCGTGGTTTGATCAGTTATTGAATATAGGGAGTGGTTTAATCAGTTAATGAATATAGAGAGTGTTTTGATCAGTTAATGAATATAGAGAGTGGTTTGATCAGTTAATGAATATAGAGAATGGTTTCATCAATTAATGAATGTTGAGAGTGGTTTGATCAATTAATGAAATAGAAAGTCGCTTGAACAGTTAACGAACAGACAGTGTCTTTTGTTCATTTTATGATCGAGAGTTGTTTGATGATTCGATAAAATTTAAGGCGTTAGATCTGTGCATGAGATAGAGAATAGTTTGAAAAGTTCTTGACCATCGAGGTTGTTTTATCTATTTAATGTACAGAGAATTGGTTTGATAGCCACCGCTTTTTGGGGCAGCGAATTCCAAAGCTTCACAACCTTGAGAACAGAATGAGTGGTTGCATAAGTCAATGAGCAGAGGGAATATTTTGATCAATTATAGAGCACCGACATTGTTTGATCAGTTAATGAACAGAATGAGTGGTTTGATCAGTTCGTAAGGCAGCGAATAGTTTGATGATCAATAAGCAGAGAGAATGGTTTGATCAGTTGCTGTACCTTGGGTATGGTTTGATAATTATTTTTCAATTGAGAGTGGTTTGTTCAGTTTTTGATGTTTGCGAGTGGTTTGATCAGTTAATCAATCTCACGTGTAGTTTGATCGGTGAATGAAATAGAGAGGGGTTTGATCAATTTGATGAACATAGAGATTGTTTTTTTTATTCGTTCCTGAGACGTGGGCGTCGCTGGCCAGACCAGCATTTATTGCCCATCCATAACTACCCTTGAGAAGGTGGTGGTGAGCTGCCTTCTTGATCCGCTGCAGTCCATGTGGTGAAGATTCTCCCACAGTGCTGTTCGGGAGGGAATCTTACGATTTTGACCCAGCGACGATGAAGGAACTACCGATATATTTCCAAGTCAGGATGGTGTCTGTCTTGGAGGGGAACTTGCAGGTGGTGGTGTTCCCAAGCGCCTGCTGCACTTGTCTTTCTCGGTTGTCGAGGTCGCGGTTTTGGGAGGTGCTGCCGAAGAAGCCTTGGCGAGTTGCTTCAGTGCATCTTGTAGATAGTACACACTGCAGCCACGGTGGAGAGAGTGAATGTTTAAGGTGGTGGATGGGGTGCCGATCAATCGGATTGCTTTGTCCTGGATGGTGGCGAGCTTCTTGTGTGCTCTTGGCGTTGCACTCATCCAGGCAAGTGGATAGTATTCCATAATACTACTGACTTGTGCCTTGTAAATTGTGGAAAGGCTTTCAGGAGTCAGGAGGTGAAACACTCGCCGCAGAATACCCAGCCTCTGACCTGCTCTAGTATCCATAGCATATTAGTTACTGGTGCAGTTAAGTTTCTGGTCAATGGTGACCCTCAGGATGTTGATGGTGGGGGAATCGGCGATGGTAATGCCGTTGAATGTCAAGGGGCGACGGTTAGACTTTCGCTTTTTGGAGATGGTCATTGCCTGGAACTTGTATGACGTGAATGTTACCTGCCACTTATGAATGTCATTCAGATCTTGCTGCGTGCGGACATGGGCTGCTTCATTATCTGAGGAATTGTGAATGCAACCGAACACTGTGCAATCATCAGTGAACATCTCCACTTCTGACCTTATAATGGAGGGAACGTGATTGATAAGGCAGCTGAAGATGGTTGGGACTAGGACACTGCACTGAGGAACTCCTGCAGCGATGTCCTGCTTTTGAGATGATTAACCTCCAACAACCACAACCATCTTCCTTTGTGCTAGGTACGACTCTAGCCAGTGGAGTGTTTTCGCCCTGATTCCCATTGACTTCAATTTTACTAGGGCTCCTTTATGCCACACTCGGTCAAATGCTGCCTTGATATCAAGGGCAGTCACTCTCACCTCACCTCTGGAATTCAGCTCCTTTGTCCATATTTAGACCAAGGCTGCAATGAAGTCTGGAACTGAGTGGTCCTGGCGGAACCCAAACTGAACATCGGTGAGCTGGTTATTGGTGAGTAAGTGCCACTTAATGGCACTGTCGACGAAACCTTCCATCACTTTGCTGATGACTGAGAGTCGACTGATGGGGCGGTAATTGGCCGGGTTGGATTTGTCCTGCTTTTTGTGGACAGGACATACCTGGGCAGTTTTGCACATTGTCGGATAGATGCCAGTGTTGTAGCTGTACTGGAACAGCTTGGCTGGAGGTGCGGTTAGTTCTGGAGCACAAGTCTTCAGCACGATAGCCAGGATGTTGTCGGGGCCCACAGCCTTTGCTGTATCCAGTGCGCTCAGCCATTTCTTGATATCACGTGGAGTGAATCGAATTGGCTGAATACTGGCTTCTGTGATGGTGGGGACCTCGGGAGTAGGCCGATATGGATCATCCACTCAGCACTTCTGGCTGAAGATGGCTGCAAACGCTTCAGCCTCATCTTTTGCACTCACGTGCTGGGCTCCACCATCATTGAGGCTGGAGTTATTCATGGAGCCTCCTCCTCTCTTTAGTTGTGCAATTGTCCTCGACCATTCTCGACTGGATGTGGCAGGACTGCAGAGCTTTGATATGATCCGTTGATTGTGGGATCGCTTAGCTCTTTCTATAGCATGCTGCTTCTGCTGTTTAGCATGCACGTAGTCCTGTGTTGCAGCTTCCCCAGGTTGGCACCTCATTTTTAGGTACGCCTGTTGCTGCTCCTGGCATGCTCTTCTGCACTATTCATTGATCCAGGGTTGGACCCTTGGTTTGATGGCAATGGTAGAGTGAGGGATATGCCGGGCCATGAGGTTACAGATTGTGGTGGAATACAATTCTGCTACTGCTGATGGCCCACAGCGCCTCATGGATGCCCAGTTTTGAGCTGCTAGATCTGTTCTGAATCTATCCCATTTAGCACGGTGATAGTGCCACACAACACGATGGAGGGTATCCTCAGAGTGAAGATGAGAAAATCAGCAGAGTTCAGGGAAGAATCGGTATGAGAGTCAAAATTTTAATATAACGGGCCTGAATTTGCGGTCGAAGGCTTCCCGCGGGCGGATGCCTTTGAACGGCAATAAATCTACACACCTACTTGTTGGTCCTGGTACCACGGAGACTCGCGCTTCTGGTTCTCCATACCAGTAGGCCTGCGTAGACGGCCATATATCCCAGGGGCACATGCGGTTCGCAAACACCACTGGGATCACGTGGGCCGGCCCAACCAATCAGAAAGGGGATTCCCATTATGTTTATGGGGATTGCATTTATGTACGGAAGCCCCATAAGCTTAATAGGAAACACCCAATAAACACATGTACACTACCTTGAAATAAAATTCATTAAAACAGAATTTATTTAAGCATTTAATACAAAAATGTAATGTTTTGAAAAATAAATGTAAACATTTTAAAAGGGCCAAAAATAACACAAACTTATTTTACATGTTTATGAATGTTAAAATGGTTTAGAAATCTATTTTAACATTTATTTTCACCCTTAAGCTGGTAAATGAAGTTTGTATGCCTGCTTTTAACAGGCGTAAGAGTTTCATTGGCATTCGCTGGGCAAGAGTTGGGCAAATCGCCCAACTCCCGGTCAGCGAATGTCCATTTCCTGCGCATGCGTAGGATTTGTCAAGAAGATTATTGGCAATCACAATTTCCGAGTTTTCACGCATGCGCAGCCCATGCATAAGCCCGGAACGTGAGGCACTCACGGCCGTGTACGCTGTGCGTACATCGTCATAGGCCACGGAAAATCCAGGCCAAGCCTTTCTTTTCACTGAGGTAACGGAGCTTTGTGTTCAATGGAATATCCAACCAACTGGGGCTACTGCAGTTCCCGGCAGTAACTACACAAACACCAGTACTGTCTAACATACCTCTGGGAGAATGCAATATTTAATTCAAAACTGAATGCACACTATAACTCTACAATCAAACGTACATGATTTTAGAAAGCATTTCAAATCATTTTAAATGACGGCAACAGTGCCAATGATTGTGCTACAGCAAAGAGAACAGGCCACCCAAGTTAATTTTCGGCTGTACTGCCTGAACGGGAAGCTTCAACCAGGGCGAAAAGCACAGAGTAAAATCTGGAGGCGACAGATTCCACCAATTTAAAAGAATATTAATACGGGTGCAATGGGATTCCGTCGCGTTCACTAAAAGGCGTGCGATTCTCCCTTCCAGATTTTCCTCTCTTCGCTCCGCTCAGGTGAAAACTAACGTGCGCGCCGTAAAGACGAAATTCTAAACCATTTACAGCAATTTATTCCCAGCAGAATTCATTTCCTGGGAAGAAAAGGTAGCAGTAACGGACGGAAGAAAGATGCTCATTCATCTTCCTCATTTATTTGGTTTGCCACGGCGGGATCCCTTCTTTAATATGCCAGAAGGTTTATTAAGTAGATTTATCTCGGCTAACAAGGCAAGGGAATACACTGTAAATGGTAGGACACTGAGAAGTGCAGAAGATCAGGGGGACCTTGGAGTGCATGTCCACAGATCTCTGAAGGTAAGAGGACAGGTACATAAGGTGGTTAAGAAATCATACGGGATACTTGCCTTTATTAGCCGAGGCAAATAATACTGTAGACTGCAGGAATATATCAATGGACTGGTTAGGTGGGCAGAACAGTGGCAAATGGAATTCAATCTGGAGAAGAGTGAGGTAATGCATTTGGGGAGGGCTAACAAGGAAAGTGAATACACGATAAATGGTAGGACACTGAGTAGTGTAGAGGAACAAAGGGACCTTGGAGAGCATGTCCACAGATCCCTGAAGCTAGCAGGATAAGGTGGATAAGGTGGTTAAGAAGGCATACGGGATACTTGCCTTTATTAGCCGAGACATAGAATACAAGAGCAGGGAGGTTATGCTTGAACTGTATAAAACACTAGTTAGGCCGCAGCTAGAATGCTGCGTGCAGTTTTGGTCACCATATTACAGGAAGGACGTGATTGCACTAGAGAGGGTGCAGAGGAGATTTACGAGGATGTTGCCTGGGCTGGGGAATTTTAGCTATGAGGAATGATTGGCTGGACTGGGGTTGTTTTCTTTAGAACAGAGGAGGGTGAGGGGAGACCTAATTGAGGAGTATAAAGTTATGGGGTGGGGGCCTAGATAGAGTGGATAGGAAGGACCTACTTCCCTGAGCAGAAGGGTCAACAACCAGGGGTATCAGATTTAGAGGTTCAGACGGGATTTGAGGAGGGATTTTCTTCACCCAGAGGGTTGTGGGGGTCTGGAACTCACTGCCTGAAAGGGTGGTAGAGACAGAAACACTCACCACATTTAAAAAAGTACTTCGATATGCACTTGAAGTACCGTAAACTGCAGGGCTACGGACCGAGAGCTGGGAAGTGTGATTAGGCTGGATAGCTCTTTGTCGGCCGTCACAGACAAGATGGGCCGAATGGCCTCCTTCTGTGCTGTAACTTTCTCGGATTCTAGGATTCATAAAAGGATCGGGTTCTATCCTCCCACGCATGGCCGGAGGTGAAAGCCATTGCGAAATTGCACTTCACCCCTCAATCCCGCACCCAGGCTGCGAAGAAACAGTTGGGCTGAATTTTCCGGGGTGGTAGCGGGCGCGATCAGTGGCGCATCCGGTGGGAAAAAAATTTTTTGACAGCTACTGTTACCTCGCTCCCACGCGCCTTTTCCACATGCGCATCTGTCAGCGTGGAGCCGAGCCGACCTGCAGCAGCGGGGGACCCAAGTGAAATCATGACGAGGTACTTTACAGGCACTTAAGAGCTTTTCCCCCCAACTTTTTAAATTTCCCAGCATGGTCACGGGATTCACGCAGCTCAGAAAGCACGGCTGTCAACCTGAGGCGTGAGATCCTTGGCCATTGCTCCATCTGATGACTTTACAGCATGTAAAACAGACCAAAATCAAAACATGTTGATTACATCAACTAACAGATTGATGGAGATTCTGTTCTACCTGAAAAGCTACTGGTAAATGTTATTTCAGATATTCCTGAAGGGATGTAAATGCTACCCTGGATGGTGAGGGAAATAGATTTTTCACTGGCCATTCTTGGCTGTTGACTTCAAACTCAACAGTGAATTGATCTGCACTATAAAAAAAATGACATGTATCATTTAAATAAATTTGTGTGTTGTTTCTGGTCAGGTTTTTCTCACAGTATATAGTGATTGTCCAGTTGCACGTTATCAAGTCAGCAACTGTAATAATTTCATTTGAATCATTCCGCTGACTTAATTGGCTTTTAGCTGAATATGAATATGACTCACTTAATTTTTCAGTCTGAGACTTTAGGGTGAATTTCTGCAAAGGTTCTCTCACTTGCTCATTGTTAACTTCAACGGAAGAGCTGCAGAAATCCCAGAAACAGATTGTAAGCATCTCTTACACTGTCAGCGATTCCGCAGCTCTTCCACTGAACTTGTATAACATTGTAAATCCAACTCTTTATAACTACATTTAAAATCTGTTTAATTTTATGTCTTACCTATGCACATCTTCTTCTCTTCTTAGGCAGTCCCTCGGAACCGAGGATGACTTGCTTCCACACTAAAAATGAGTTCGCAGGTGACTGATGAGTTCAATGCGGGACCTGCAGTCTGTCACAGGTGGGGCAGACGATGGTTGAAGGGGCGGGTGGGTGGGATGCTTAGGTTGACGTGCGCTCCTTGCGCTGCCTGCGCTTGCTTCCGCTTGCTCCCGGCGAAGAGACTCGATGTGTTTGGCGCCTTCCCGGATGCTTCTCCTCCACTTTGTGCGGTCTTGGGCCAGGGATTCCCAGGTGTCGGTGGGGATGTTACACTTTCTCAAGGAGGCTTTGAGGGTGCCCTTGAAGCGTTTCCTCTGCCCACCTGGGGCTCTCTTGCCGTGTCGGAGCTCCGAGTAGAGCGCTTGTTTTGGGAGTCTCATATCGGGCATGCGGACGATGTGTCCCGTCCATCGGAGCTGATCAAGCGTGGTCAAAGCTTCGATGCTGGGAATGTTGGCCTGAGCGAGAACACTGACGTTGGTGCGCCTATCCTGCCAATGGATTTACAGGATCTTGTGGAGGCAGCGTTGGTGGTACCTCTCCAGTGCTTTGAGGTGCCTGCTGTACATGGTACATGTCTCTGAGGCATACAGCATATCACTGCTGCGCTGCAGACCATGAGCTTAGTGCCGGGTTTGAGGTCCTGGTCTTCAAACAATCTCTTCCTGAGGCGACCGAAGGCTGCACTGACACACTAATTTTATGTCTTACCTATACACATATATCTTTTATTTGTACCAGTTACTGATACGAAAGTCTATAGACTTGTGACTAAAGCACCAATCTCTTCTGAATTAATGTACTTTTTTAATTATGTTCTGGATCGAATTTGTAGATGGATTTAAATATTTGTCACTCATATAACTTTTATTATATTATTGTACAATAAAGATTCAACACCCACTATTTTAGATTAAACTTAAAATTTAATGTGGCCAGGGTCCCTTTTCGGATCCCGGCTGAAAACGCGTCATGAATGACTTCACTCGACCCGCTCCATCTAATTGGACCGGGTAACGCGCTGGGCGGGCATAATAGGCCTATTAAGGCAAGTTAATTGGTACAGCGGGATGGAGCGAGCAGGCACGAACACCGGCCGCACCGGACCCGCCAAGGTCAGGACAATTCCGACCATCGTGTCAGAGAAGACAAGGGGCGGTTAAATGGCACAATGTTGTTGTTCTGCCCCTGCAGAAGCTTCACTGTACTGGCATCTCGGCATTAAAGTACACCGAAGGGCGTGAAGTTGCGGTACTTACGTGATAAATACTTCTAAACTAACCAAAAAGGTAGAGCTTGTCCAGTCCAGAGAAGATTAATTCTGAACGGTGTGATACGTCTTAATTACTGCCAAACAACCTCTCTGGCACTGAAAATTAACTTTTACAAGTGTGGAGTCCCATTCCATCCGCTTTTAATTATTGTTGGATAATTAAAAAAATAAAAATAGTTAAATATTTTTTTTCACTTTTTCTTTCTGTCTCTTTTATCTCTCGCTCTTAATCCCATCTCTGCTTTGGAATCAGAACAATTTTCAGTGCAAAAGCTCATAGAAAGTCAGTGGGCAAGTGGAAGTGTACTGAACGGCTGCCACCGCGTGTTCGCTGCTGAACCCAATATATTGCCCAAGGTCTCTCTGGATAATATTGAAATGGCTGAACTGCTGATGACCATCGCGATGGTCGGCACTGGACCTCTTGTTGCGCCGGGCGTGTCTTGTGCCCCGGAGAGATACCGATGTTTTACAGCTTCATCATTATGTAGAGCTGCAGTCCTCACAGTAGGTTTGGAAGGTGTCTCGTTGACCCTAAAATGAAAGTTGCAATTGGTCACAAATTCAATCTATTGTCTTAAAATCTGGTCACAGTTCAGGGCACTGACATCAACAAGTGAACGGCTGCAGAAGGGCGTTGTTCCAGTGGGCAGGTTATCTACGGGGAATATTGAGCCACGCTGAAGGATTTTGGCTGCCAGCTAACAGATATAATTTCAGATTCAGTTACCAGCTGGAGGTAATGTGTAAAAACAAGGAGGGACTCGAAAGCAACGGCAGGGAAACAGGAGATGCTGGAAACACGTTGCGGGCAGAACTTCCCACTTCGGCGAGGCATAAAATGGGCGAGAAGAGATCGTCTGCCTACCCCATTGACTTCGATGTAAAGGAATATCGGGAGGGGTGTACATACTGCCCGTGTAACGCCCCGGCAAGGCAAAAGTTTCAGCGCATTTTTAGAAACATAGAAACTTAGAAAAATAAGAGCAGGAATAGGCCATTCGGCCCTTCGAGACTGCTCCCCCATTCAATATGATCATGGCTGATTCTCTCTCTCAATACCATATTCCCCGCTCTCTCTCCATACCCCTTGATGCCTTTTGTGTCTAGAAATCTATCTATCTCCTTCTTAAATATATTCAGTGACTTGGCCTTCAAAGTCTTCTGTGGTCGAGAATTCCACAGGTTCACCACCCTCTGAGTGAAGACATTTCTCCTCATCTCAGTCCTAAATGTCCTACCCCCGTATCCTAAGACTGTGACCCCTCGTTCTAGACCCCTCAGCCAGGGGAAACATCCTCCCTGCATCCAGTCTATCTAGCCCTGTCAGAATGTTATACGTTTCAATGAGATCCCCTCATTCTTCTAAACTCTAGTGAATACAGACCTAGTCGACCCAATCTCTTCTCATACGACAGTCCTGCCAATCCAGGTATCAGTCTGGTGATCCTTCGCTGCACTCCCTCTATGGCAAGTATATCCTTTATTAGGTAAGGAGACCAAAACAGCACACAGTACTCCAGGTGTGGTTTCACCAAGGCCCTGTACAACTGTAGTAAGACATCCTTTCTCCTGTGCTCAAATCCTCTTGCAATGAAGGCCAATATACCATTTGCCTTCCTAACTGCACCTGCATGTTTGCTTTCAGTGACTGGTGTACAAGGACACCCAGGTCACTCTGTACATCAACATTTCCCAATCTATCACCACTTAAATAATACTCTGCCTTTCTGTTTTTTATCACCATCCGAAAATATTTGGGACAACTTAACATGCAATGCGAGATACAAAGTTGGCGGGTGTAAGATATTGAAATCGTACGCTTGGGGAATAATAGAACATTGTCTTGTTCACATAACAGTGCTCTGCATATTCAACACATAAACCAACCGCTACACCTTCACTGCTGTACACTGTGTAGATTCGGTTGTACAGAACAACAACAACTTGCATTTATATAGCGCCTTTAACGGAGTAAAACGTCCCAAGGCGCATCACAGGAGCGATTATCAAACAAAATTTGACACCGAGACACATAAGGAGACTTTAGGGCAGCTAGCCAAAAGCTTGGTCAAAGTGGTAGGTTTCAAGGAGCGTCTTAAAGGAGGAGAGAGAGGTAGAGAGGTGGAGAGTTTTAGGAATGGAATTCCAGAGCTTAGGGCCCAGGCAGCAGAAGGCACGGCTGCCAATGGTGGAACGATTAAAACTGGGGATGCGCCAGAGGGCAAAACTGGACGAGCGCTGAGATCTCGGAGGCTTGTAGGGCTGGAGGAACTTAGAGATATGAAGGGCGATGCCATGGAACGATTTTTAAAAAAGGATGAGAATTTTAAAATTGAGGCTTTGCCGGACGGCGAGTCAATGTAGGTCAGCAAGTACAGGGGGTAAAGGGTGAACGGGTATTGGTGCGAGTTAGGATACGGGCAATAGAGTGTTGGGTGAGCTCAAGTTTATAACAGAATGTTCACACATGTTCAGTTGCAATTGTGGTAAATAATCTGTTACTTCCCTTCATTTCCTACAGAGGGAGCAACCCTACACCTCAAACCTCCAAAGATTTTAGTTAGCTTCGAGACAAAAAGCAGAGAGTAGGAGTAAAGGGTAGCTATTCAGAGTGGTAGAAGGTGGGTAGTTGTGTTCCACAAGGATCAGTGCTGGGACCACTGTTGTTCACAATTTATATTAACAATTTAGACTTTGGAATCAAAACCCCAATTTCTAAATTTGCGCATGACACCAAATTGGGAGGTGGGGGGGCGGGCAGCAGATATTCAATAATAGAAACATAGAAACTAGGAGCAGGAGTAGGCCATTCGGCCCGTCGAGCCTGCTCCACCGTTCAATACGATCATGGCTGATCATCCAAATCCAGTACCCTGTCCCTGCTTTCTCACACAGAATCCCCATTGAGCCTGCACCGACACATATCCCACCCTATCCCCGTAACCCCACGTATTTAATTCCCCCTAACATATCCCATCCTATCCCCGTAACCCCACATATTTAATCCCCCCCGAATACTAAGGGTCAATTTATCATAGCCAAATCAACCTAACCCGCACATTTTTGGACTGTGGGAGGAAACCGGAGCACCCGGAGGAAACCCACGCAGACACGGGGAGAATGTGCAAACTCCACACAGACAGTCACCCGAGGCCAAATTCGAACCCGGGTCCCTGGCGCTGTGAGGCACCAGTGCTAACCACTATGCCACCGAGGGGGACTGCAACAAATTACAGGAGGACATTAATAAACTTGCAGAATGGGCATATAATTGGCAAATTAATTTCAACACGGATAAATGTGAGGTATTATATTCTGGTAGTAAGAATAGGGAGGTCACTTATTACTTGAAGTGTCTGGTTGGGCTAGAGGAACAAAGGGATCACGGAGTACAAATACACAAATCACTAAAAGTAGCGACACAGGCTAATAAGGCCATAAAAAAGCAAACCAAGCACTAGGGTTTATTTCTAGAGGGATAGAATTGTAAAGTAGGGAAGTTATGCCAAACCTGTATCGAACCTTGGTTAGACCACACTTGGAGTACTGCGTACAGTTCTGGTCACCATATTATAAAAAAAGGATATAGAGGCACTGGAGAGGATGCGGGGAAGATTTACAAGGATGATACCAGAAATATGAGGGTATACCTGTCACGAAAGGATGAACAGGCTGGGTCTCTTTTCTCTTGAAAAGAGAAGCTGCGGGGTGAACTAATAGAGGTCTATAAAATTATGAACGGTTTTGCTAGAGTAGATACAGAGAGAATGTTTCCACTTGTGTGGTAGAGCAACACTAGAGGCCATTAATATAAGATAGTCACCAAGAAATTCAATAGGGAATTCAGAAGAAACTTCTTTACCCAGAAGGTGTTGAGAATGTGGAACTCGCTAGCACAGGAAGTGCTGGAAGCGAATAGTATAGATTCTTTTTAGGGGACGTTATATAAACATATGAGGGAGATGGGAATAGAGGGTTCTGCTGATAGAGTTAGATGAGGAAAGACGGGTGGAGGCTCGAGTGGAGCATAAACGCCGGCATGGACAGGTTGGGCCGAATTGCCTGTTTCTGTGCTGTGTGTCCTGTGCAATCCTATGTAATATGTCATTCGTGTTCTAATGTGAATCACTCGTTCACTCCACTTAGACAAACACATACCCGTTTACTGTTTCCTCTTGCACTCCTCTGTCTCCGTTTTAGAACACAATGAGAATGATTGAAAATACATTCGGTCTCGTGAATATTAATTTACACGACAAGACAATGATGCTGCTACAGAAGTAACAACTTTCCAGGAGCATCAATGAGCGAGGTAAAAGACAAGATCAAAGGAATAAATAAAGCCCCAGTCCATTTTAAACTTACATCGCCTTTCCTCGGCTGTGTTTGCAGGTTAAGGACATCTTCTAAATAAAACAGAACAAAGAAATGAATGCATTCACGTTTAAACATTTAAACCATTTTCCTATTTTATTAAAAATATTTATTTCTACGGTTATTCTTTACCTCCAGAGGAAGTTCGCTTTATTTTTCCTATGAATGGGACACAAGTTCAGCTGCCAGGAGTGGAAAGTACCTGGTCCTTGACAACCACCAATGGGTCTTTGGCTGTTGACTAGGAAGCGAATGTACCTCCCATATTGGGCTTTCCTCCCGCTTCCTTACTTTCTCCGGTAAATGAATGGTTGGCCAAGGCTTTTCAGGGAATGGAGATTAGATTTGCACTCTCTCACTTGTACTTTTTAGGAATATTATATATGTTCCTGTCCCAAGTCTCGAGTTGCCTTTGGGCCACGATGATTGCTTAACTGTGCCACT
The DNA here is from genome assembly GCA_030390025.1 of Squalus acanthias. Taxonomy (NCBI): domain Eukaryota; kingdom Metazoa; phylum Chordata; class Chondrichthyes; order Squaliformes; family Squalidae; genus Squalus; species Squalus acanthias. The sequence continues at coordinate 711,570 of JASTWF010000057.1, read as the reverse complement.
TTCCACTTTTAACTATTAAAGAATATTCATCCTTTACTGTTTTATGAATTTGGAAAAGGAAAATATTAATTCTGAACTATTTGCATATCTTCAATGCATTAAAATCAAATATCATTTCAATACCTGTCTACGAAGCCTTATTTCCTGTTATCATGTTTTTGTCACACTTGTGTGTCAATATTTTCGAATTATAAACCCCAATGTCACCTTGCTACTGGGTTCATTCCATGTAACGTTGTAACACGGTAACCACGCTTTCTCGACACTGGCGGTACTATAGCAGTAAGATTTGGTGTCTCTCAGCAAAATAACCTGGACTGTCGAAGAAGATCTAACCAACTCGACCTCTTTGCTTCACAAATTGCCAAATGTTTTTTCTATTTTGTTCTAAATGATGATACATAGTGAAGTACTTTATAAAAAGGATAGAATGTATGATTTCAAATGAAGATTTAATTACATCTGTATAGCCTGGTCCAGTAATACCGTAGCCTGAAGCCATACGTCACTGGAAGAATTCACGTTGTCTTGAATAGACGTGTCCAATGTCATACGAGTTCCATTAGCAATATATTACAAATCTTATGTCAGCATCAACTTCTTGTTTATAAAAACATGCTTCCGGTTGTCATGTTGCTGTCACTATGTTGTGTCAACTTTGTCAACTATAATTCCTATATTCATTTTTGCAATGAACACCACCTACATAAATGACTCCTGCTTTTCTTTAAATAATGCCAATGGGAACCTTTAGTTGATCAGGTGCACTGGGGGTGTTGCTTAATGACTCTTATCGAGTAAGGACATCCCCACAATTTATTAGAGTTTCCTTGATATCTTGGCCAACATTCATCACTAAAGTTGACTGTCTGATCCTTTCTGTCATTGTTGCTGTGCACAAATTGGCTGCTACGTGTTTGTGTGTGTGTGTGTAATATTTGGGTGTGAGTGTTTCTGTGTGTGTTTGTATGTCTGTGCGAATATGTAAGTTGTCGATTAGGTTCGACAATTTGAAAGACACAGGTGCCAAACATTGGGCCGAAATTTGCGGTCGGCGGCGTACCTCGGGAGTACGCCTCCAACCCAAAAAAAGAACTACGGAAGTACCTCGTGGCTCCCGAGCTTCGATGTTTTCGGTTCTGGGCCTCCAGGCGTATGCCTGCACAAAGGCGGAAGGATACCTGGGATGCAGGCGGTTTGGAACCGTCCCTGAGATCACGTGGGTCAGGCCAACCAATTAGAAAGGGCGATTCCTCATAAGCTAATAAAAATAAATATTCCCATGTTCAAAATTAATTAAAAGTCCCTCTGATTAAGCATTTAAAATAAAAATTTTATTATACAAAAACACTGTTATCCGGCAGAAAATTTACATGAACTAATTTTAAATATTGTTTTAATCACTTTTAAAATTTTAAATTGAACACTTATTTTAACCCTTACACTGGTAAAAGAAGGCCCTACGCCTGTTTTTACCAGGTGCAAGCTTTTCATGGGGATTCGCTGGGCAGTTAGTTGGGTAAATAGCCCAACTCTGTGCAAGCGAAAGTGATTTGGGGGGCGCATGCGGACGATCTGTACAAGGAGAAAATTGACAGATCGCAAGTTCCGGGTTTCCATGCATGTGCAGTGCAAGCAGAAACTCGGAACTTGGGGGCAATTTGAGGGCCATTGTTCCAAAGCTTTGCACCTAGATATTATTTAGGTTGGGTCTGGTTAGTGGTCCAATTTTTTTAAGAGAGTGAATGATATAATTAACAATTCACCACTTATTGCTCTCACCTAATTTCTCTTCTGTTATTGAAGTCAGAAATTCGGCTCTCCGGCTTCCTGCGGGTGCAAGCATCGCGCGTGAACTTGCCTACCGCGCCTGCCGTTGTGCTTCGGGGCCACGAGGACTTCGGCTCCTGGGCCTCCTCCAGCTGCCGGCGAGCAGTGCTTGCATATCCCAGGGGCACAGTTAGTTCGAAGTGTCCCCTGAGATCACGTGGGCCATGGAGAGCCAATCGGAGCAGGGCATTTTCATTCATAGATTTGACAGGAAGACCTGTCAAATCTATGAATAGAGATCGGGCCCAAAACCACACTTAAACTTCAAATACTTTTTTTAAAAAATCACATTTTTAAAATAACTATAAGTAACAACATTTTAAATTTTTCTAAAAATTAATTATACTCTTTAACGGGGCTAAAAATAAACTTACCTTTCTTTAAAGTATCTAGAAAAGATAAACCTGTTGAAAAAATGTTTAAATTGTAATTAATTAACCACTTACCTTATTAAAAACAGGCCTTGCGCCTCCTTTTTAAAAGTGCAGCTTCTACATACTTACCTTCCCGGAGAAACCTGAAAAAAAAACGAACTTCGCTGCCTGCGCGTTGCCTCTACCGCGCAGGCGTTTGACTTCTGAACCCCTTCCTTCAGGGGAACAGAAGTTCCGGTTTCCCGCGCATGCACAGTGCATGCGTGAAACCAGCACTTCAGGTGGCCTTACAGGTGAGTTCATAACGCCTACTCACCCGACAAGAGCCGAATTTCTGCCCATTATTATAATCAGAAGACAGTCTTGCTTTATTTTATATACATGGGCGTTTAATATAAATGGGTTGATATCTGTCTAATGTAAGTACGGGACACGAGAATGATCACGTTGGAAAAATTGTATAAAAAGTGGCTGTTGAAATAGACACTTTGCAACTCGATGACAGTCTGATCAACCTGAAAACTCCGAGCCCAAAGCTTCAACATGTTTAGAATTTTTCAGCTAGAAGCTCGCAAGGTTTTTGTTCGTAATTGTTGTTGTGAAGCGCCCTTTGTGAATTTGATTAAGGATCTTTCAGTGCTGTGCCAGGGGAGGACAACTGATTGTAGAAATTCAAATATGGAGTCCAGGGAAAAATGGCCACGAATCTGGGAGGCCGTGGCGGGTTTGACTGAGGAGACTTCACTCAGTGGGAAGGTATCATCGCCCGTGAGCCAATCATACGTTCAAGGTTTGGCTTGTTGGGCAAGGGGAAGGGAGGGAAGCGGTAGAGGCAGCTGCATAGTGGGTCTCAGTCAGGCAAAGATGTCCATGAGCTCCTCGCACTTGTTGCAAGTGAGGATGGACAGTGCAGTGGAAGAGGGGTTTCAGGAGACGGCGAGGAGAAGCCGGGGGCTATGTTCACATTCCAGGATGACCCTGTAATAGTGAGTAGTTTTGACAGAGGCGGGCAGGGCCTCATATTGCTTGATTTGGTCCAGACAGATGGCGGTTGAAATCACCAAAGGATGAAAAGTCGGTCGGTGCAGAGGCTGAGGGAGGAAAGCAGTAAAGATACCAGGCGTAGGGAGACAGCCAAAGGTGAGATTTGGTAATAAGGGCCACCCCGCCACCGTGGCAGGTTGGACCATGGCGGGTTTGGCTGAGGAGACTTCACTAAGTGGGAAGGTGTCATCGCCCGTGAGCCAATCATCCACAATTAGGTCATGGGTGGAAAAGGCCTTGTTCACAAGTGTACGAGCATTCTGGAGGGATATGTGGATAGGCCGGTGATTGTTGACCCCCTGGCAGAATTCACGGATCAGGGCTGTGTCGTTCATCATTCTGTGAGATCTTTTGATTGTTGCTCTGCACTGGTTGAACAGGTTGACTGCCGTGTCTCCCAAGACTTTCGATAATTTCCAACTTTGTCCTTCGCCATTTCATCTTTCAGTCCATGATCTCCTTACATTTATTGAATAAGGTTAGAGGTCCAGTGTTAAATGGCTGGGGGAGATGATCAGTAGTGGGGAAGAGAGACGGCAGTCATCTTAGTCCGTGTGTTTCTAATAAACCATTACATATTGCTCAACCCACCATTCTTCCAGAAGAATACACCCAATAGAGCAAGGATGATAATCAAAACCACAGCAGAGCCAACTCCAGCCTTCATCCCAGCGGATTGATCTAAATGAGATAAAAGTGTACCAGGTTATCCAACAATTTCTACACGAAATAAATAATATGCGGTTTAAAGAAACAAAACAAATAGGCACTGGGATGATGTAGAATCTGAAGAGAGCTCCAGAAAAGAAAGAAAATAAGAAACAAAATCGAGATGACGCAGCATTTCCAACACTCGCGATCTTTTGTCAGCGATTCTTTGGTTTTTGCACTGTTTTCAAAACGTGTTTCGGTTCCGGCTACTCTAAGTTTGTCTCTCCTCTATTTTGCCCTATAAATGTCCCGCGTTAAAGCACTGCTTCAAAATCAGCCAATCAGTAATAAGGCCTCGAGTGGTATGGCGCCGTGATGACGTCATAAACTACGTGGGACACGTGACACCGTTCAAAGCTCAAATATCATTGGTCGATTAATTAATTGGCTGATTTATTCCTCAATTCCTTCATTGGATATTAACCAGATGAATCTTCAATTGTTGCCAGCTGGTGGCAAAAAATATAACACCGGCAGTGTGAACATTGAGCAGTTCAATTCTGCAACCCAGGGAATTATCACTGTCTTCAAAACTGCACATGTGCAGAGAGAACAGAACATTATGGGGAATAACTGTTAAAAGTGTTTACACGTCATATATAATCGTTAAATACAACAGCTGCTGCAGATTAAGAATGAAAAAGAAACACCTTTTACTGGGTTAGAATGAAGATGTTCACTGTGTGACTCTCACTCACCTATCACAGTTGTAAGTATAGGGTCACTCGGAGCCGACGTTAGCAGCCTTCCCTTCGCATTCACTTTATACAGACAGGTGTAATTTCCTCCATTGGCGTGATCTATATTCGTGACAGTGAAGGTGACAGAATTGTTCCCTGAAGCGGCATGCTGGACATACGAGTAATTCGCTTCTCCGTGTCTGTATAAGTAAAACGCGAAGCCGGGACGGTCCTGAGGACTTGTACAGTTAAAGATGAGTGTTCCACCCTTCACAGCAAGACCAATATCCACTGAAAGATTTGGTTTGGGTAGACCTGTAATTCGAAAAGAGCAAGTAGTGACGATCGATTGAAATGCAAAACAGTCTTAGATTTGTGAATCAAACTCCAATAAGAACATAAGAAATAGGAGCAGGAGTAGGCCATTTGGCCCTTCGAGCCTGCTCCTCCATTCAATAAGATCATAAGAACCTAGAACATAAGAAATAGGAGCAGGAGTAGGCCAATTGGCCCCTCGAGGCTGCTCCGCCATTCAATAAGATCATGGCTGATCTGATCCTAACCGCCAATCCACTATCACAGAACCATCTCCTGAACCTAACAGAATTGGACACACGAAATAATAACAGGATCAGGCTACACGGCCCCTGGGCACGCTACGCTACCCACAGGGCCATGACCGATCCGAACCTAGACTCATGTCCAAATTCCTGCCCGCTCCCCGTAACCCCAAATTCCCTTTACTTCTGGGAAACTGCCTATTTCTGTTTTAAATTTACGTAATGATGTAGCTTCTACAGCTTTTTGGGGCAGCATATTCCATGGACCTACCACCCTCTGAGTGAAGTAGTTCCTTCTCATCTCACTTTTGAAAGAACAGCCCCTTATTCTAAGACTATGCCCCCTAATTCTAGTTTCACCCATCATCGGGAACATCCTCCCCGCATCCACCCGATCCAAACCCTTCACAATCTTACATGTTTCAATAAGATCGCCTCTCATTCTTCTGAACTCCAATGAGTAGAGTCCCAATCTACCCAACCTCTCCTCATATGTCCATCCCCTCACCCCCGGGATTAACCGAGTGAACCTTCTTTGTACTGACTCGAGAGCAAGTATGTATTTTCTTAAGTATGGACACCAAAACTGTATGCAGTATTCCAGGTGCGGTCTCACCAATACCTTGTACAACTGAAGCAATACCTCCCTATTTTTATATTCTATCCCCCTAGCAATGAAAGCCAACATTCCATTGGCCTTCTTAATCACTTGCTGCACCTGCATACTAACCTTTTGAGTTTCGTGTACCAGGACCCCCAGATCACTTTGTACTTCAGTACTTTCCAGTTTCTTGCCATTAAGATAATAACTTGCCCTACTATTTTTCCTGCCAAAGTGCATAACCTCACACTTTCCAGTATTGTATTCCATCTGCCAATTCTCTGCCCACTTACTTAGCCTGTCTATGTCCCCTTGCAGATTTTTTATGTGCTCCTCACTCACTACTTTCCCTCCCATCTTAGTATCATCTGCAAACTTTGATATGTTACACTCGGTCCCCTCCTCCAAATCGTTAATATAGATTGTAAAGAGTTGTGGACCCAGCACTGACCCCTGCGGAACACCACTAGTTACTGATTGACAGTCTGAGAATGAACCATTTATCCTAACTCTCTGCCTTCTGTTAGATAGCCAATCCTCTATCCATGCCACAATATTACCCCCAATCCCGTGATTTTTTTATCTTAAGCAATAATCTTTTGTGTGGCACCTTGTCAAATGCCTTTTGGAAGTGTAAATACACCACATCCACTGGTTCCCCTTTATCCACCCTGTATGTTACTTCCTCAAAGAACTCCAGCAAATTTGTCAAACATGAATGATCTTCGACCTCATCTCCACTTTCCTGCACTCTCACCATATCCCTTGATTCCCTTAATATTCAAAAAGCCATCGATCTCAGCCTCGAATATACTCAACGACTGAGACTCCACAGCCCTCTGGGGTAGAGAATTCCAAAGATTCAACAGCCTCTAAGTGAAGAAATTTCTCCTCATCTCAGTCCTAAATGACCGACCCCTTATTCTGAGACTGTGACCCCTGGTTCAAAGAATCAAAGAATCATAGAAGATAGGAGCAGGAGTAGACCATTCGGCCCCTCTAGCCTGCTCCGCCATTCAATGCGATCATGGCTGATCATCCAAATTCAGTACCCTGTCCCTGCTTTCTCCTCATATCCCTTGATCCCTTTAGCCTTAAGAAATATATCCAACTCCTTCTTGAATCTATTTAATGAATTGGCCTCTACTGCCTTCTGTGGCAGAGAATTCCACAGGTTCACCACTCTCTGGGTGAAGAAATTCCTCCTCATTTCTGTCCTAAATGGCTTACCCCTAATCCTTAGACTGTGACCCCTGGTTCTGGACTCCCTGACCATCGGGAACATCCTTCCTGCATCTAGTTTGTCCTGTCCTGTCAGAATTTTACAAGTTTCAATGACATCCCCTCTCATTCTTCTAAACTCCAGCGAGTTTAAGCCCAATCGACCCAATCTCTCGTCATACGTCATTCCTGCCATCCCAGTTATCAGCCTGGTGAATCTTCGCTGAACTCCTTCCATGGCAAGAACATCCTTCCTCAGATAAGGCGACCAAAACTGCACACATTACTCAAGGTGTGGTCTCACCAAGGCCCTGTACAACTGCAGCAAGACATCCTTGTTCCTGTACTCAAACCCTCTCGCTATGAAGGGCAACATACCATTTCCCTTCTTAACCGCCTGCTGCACCTGCATGCTTACCTTCAGCGACTGGTGCACAAGGACACCAAGGTCTAGTTGCACTTCCCCTTCTCCCAATCTATTGCCTTTCAGATAATAACCTGCCTTTCTGTTTTTGACACCAAAGTGGAGAACCTCGCATTTATCCACGTTATATTGCATCTGCCACGCATCTACCCAATCCCCCAACCTGTCCAAATCATCCTGGAGTTTCTTGGCATCCTCCTCGCAGCACACACGCCCACCCAGCTTTGTGTCGTCTGCAAACTTGGAGATATTACATCTAGTTCCCTCGTCTGGATCATTAATATATATTGTGAATAGCTGGGGTCCAAGGACCGATCTCTGCGGTACCCCACTAGTCACTGCCTGCCACTCGGAAAAAGACCCGTTTATTCCAGCTCTTTGCTTTCTGTCTGCCAACCAGTTCTCTATCCAAGTCAATACCTTGCCCCCAATCCCATGTGCCTTAACTTTACACGCTGATCTCTTATGCGGGACCTTATCAAAAGCCTTTTTGAAGTCCAAATACACCACATCCACTGGTTCTCCCTTATCTATTTTACCTGTTACATCCTCAAAAAATTCCAGTAGATTAGTCAAGCATGATTTACCTTTTGTAAATCCATGATGACTTTGTCCGATCCTGTCACTGTTTTCCAAGTGCTCAGCTATTACATCTTTTATAATGGACTCGAGCATTTTCCCCACTACCGATGTCAGGCTTACCGGTCTGTAATTCCCCGTTTTCTCTCTACCACCCTTTTTGAATAGTGGGGTAACATTAGCTACCCTCCAATCCATTGGTACAGTTCCAGATTCCATCGAATGTTGGAAGAATCTTCGGCCAGGGGAAACATCCTCTCTGCATCTACCCTGTCAAGCCCTGTAAGAATTTTTATGTTTGAATTAGATTTGTATGTTTCACACGAGGTGCATCTGTCTGGAGGAATACCATCAAATTTGACTCCTTGCAGCCAGTCCTGCGACTAAGCAATTATTTGATCAGCTTATCTTATTTAGCTCTCGGGCTTGATTTATATTCAATTCCCGAGCTCCCTGGCAGGAATCTCAAGCACTGGTCAGTAGACAGACATGGGGGAGTAATGGCTGAGAAGAGACGCTTGTAAAATAGGGAACTATCATTCACTGAAGATTTTTTTATGTGGTGGTTGACATGAATCTTCTATGAAGTAATACTGGGCGGCCTGCTGGTGGCGCTGTCCAGGGAGAGTATAAATATTCGGGCATGGGCCCAGCTTGCTTAGGACATTCGTCAACAGGAACTAGCGAAGGACGCAACTAGATCTCCATGTTGGAAAACAGTTGATTAAAGCTTTGTTTAACGCTTAGACCAAGTGCCTCGTAGTTTTCTTGCGTCAGTGGAGTTGATAGAAAGAAGACAGTTGCACCGAAACTCTTAATGTTGATGGTGGTTTTAATAATTCCCCTTCGTTTAGCCGGGGCTCAGTGGTAGAACTCTCGCCTCTGAGTCAGAAGTTTGTGAGTTCATGTTCCAGTCCAGAGACTTGAGCAGGAAAATATAGTCTTGCACGCCCCTGTAGTATTAAGGATGTTCTGAATCGACTGAGGTGACGTCTTTCGGATGAGATGTTAAGCTAAAGCCCCATCTGTCTTTTCAGGAAGACGTTAGGGACCCCATTGCACTATTTCGAAGAAGAGCAGGGGAGATTTCGCCAGTGCCCTGGTCAATATTTTTCCCTCAACTAACTTCACAAAAGTAAATAGATTATCTAGTCATTTATCTCAATGCTATTTGTGGGAGCTTGCTGTGTGCCAATTGGCTGCCACGTTTCCTATATCACAGCAATGACTGCACTTCACAAGTACTTCATTGGTTGTCAAGCGCTTTGAGACGTCGTGAAAGGCGCTATAACATTTAAGTATTTCTCATTCTTTCTCAGTTTAACACTTTGTGATAATTCAATGTTTCACTCAGCTTCGAATTATCACAGACACAAAGTATCAAGTTCTATTTAACATTAATATTGGTAATTATATATATATATATATATATATAAAAAAATCAAAAAATGGTTACAGCGCAGAAGGAGGCCATTCGGCCCGTCGAGCCCGTGCCGTCTCTCTGCAAGAGCACTTCAGCTAGTCCCACTACCCCTGCCCTTTCCTTGTTGCCCTGTAATTATTTTCCTTCAGCTACTTATCCAACTCCCTTTAAAAGCCATGATTGAGTCTGACTCCACAACCCACACAAGCAGTGCATTCCAGATCCTCATGTCACCTTTGATTCTTTTGCCATTCACCTTAAATCTGTGTCCTCTGGTTCTCGACCCTTCCACCAAAGGGAACACTTTTTCTCGATCTACTCTGTCTAGACCGCTCATGATTTTGAACCACTCTATCAAATCTCCTCTCAACCTTTCCCTGCTCCAATGAGAACAACCCCAGCTTCTCCAGTCTATCCATATAACTGAAGTCCCTCATTCCTGGAAACTTTCTTGTAAATCGTTTCTGCACCTTCTCTAAGGCCTTCACATTTTCCCTAAAGCTTCTATAGGTATGTAAAAAGGAAAAGATTAGCGAAAGTAAATGTGGGTCCTTTACAGGTTGAGACAGGAGAAATTATAATGGGGAATAAGGAAATGGCGGACAAATTAAACGCATACTCCGTGTCAGTCTTCACTGAAGAAAACGCAAAAAACTTCCCGGAAATAGTGGACAACCAAGGGTCTAGCAAGAATGAGGAACTGAACGATATAAGTATCAGTTACAAAGTAGTACTGGCAAAATTAATTGCACTGAAAGACGATAAATCCCCTGGACCTGATGGCCTACATCATAGGGTTTTAGAAGAGTTGGCTATAGAGATAGTGCCTGCATTGGTTGTCATTTTCCGAAATTCCATAGATTTTAGAAAGGTTCCAGCGGATTAGAAGGTAGCAAATATAACCCTACTATTTAAGAAAGGAGGGAGAGAGAAAACGGGGTACTACAGACCAGTTAGCCTGATATCAGTAGTTGGGAAAATGCTAGAATCTATTATTAAGGACGATGTAACAGGGCACTTAGAAAACAATAATAGGATTGGGCAGAGTCAACACGGATTTATGAAAGGGAAATCGTGTTTGACAAATCTGTTCGTTTTTGAGGTTGTAACTAACAGAATAGGTAAGGGGGAACCAGAGGATGAGGTTTATTTGGATTTTCAGAAGGCATTTGATAAGGTGCCACACAAGAGGATATTAAACAAAATTAGGGCTCATAGGATTGGGGTGATATACTAGCATGGTTAACGCACAGAAAACAGAGAGTAGCAATAAACGGGTCATTTTCGAGATGGCAGGCTGTAACTAGTGGGGTACCGCAAGGATCAGTGCTTGGGCCTCAGCTATTCACAATCTACATCAATGATTTGGATGAGGGAACCAAATGTAATATATCTAAGTTTGCTGATGATACAAAGCTGGGTGGGAATGTAAGTTCTGAGGAGGATGCAAGGAGGCTTCAAGAGGATATAGATAGGCTAAGTGAGTGGGCAAATGGAATATAACGTGGAAAAATGTGAAGTTATCCACTATGGTAGGAAAAATAGAAAAGCAGAGTATTTTTTAAATGGTGAGAGATTGGGAAATGTTGGTGCTCAGAGGGACCTGGGTGTCCTTGTACACGAATCACTGAAAGTTAACATGCAGCTACAGCAAGCATTTCGGAAAGCAAATGGTATGTTGGCCTTTATTACAAGAGGACTTGAGTATAAGAGTAAATACGTCTTACTGCAATTATATAGGGCCCTGGTGAGACCACACCTGGAGTATTGTGTACAGTTTTGATCTCCTCACCTAAGGAAGGATATACGTGCCATAGAGGGAGTGCAACGAAGGTTCACCAGACTGGTTCCTGGGATGGGGGGATTGTTCTATGAGGAGAGATTGAGTAGAATGGGCCTATATTCTCCAGAGTTTAGAAGAATGAGAGGTGATCTCATTGAAACACACAAAATTCTTACAGGGCTTGACAGGGTAGATGCAGGGAGGATGTTTCCTCTGGCTGGGGAGTCTAGAACCAGGGGTCAGAGTCTCAGAATAAGTGATCGGCCATTTAGGACTGAGATGAGGAGAAATGTCTTCACTCAGAGGGTGGTGAATCTTTGGAAATCTCTACACCAGAGGGCTGTGGGAGCTCAGTAGTTGAGTATATTCAAGACAGAGATCGATAGATTTTTGAATATTAAGGGAATCAAGGGATATGGGTATAGTTCAGATGAGCTAGAAGATCAGCTATGATCTAATTGAATGGTGGAGCAGGTTCGAAGGTCCAAATTGCCTTCTCCTGCTCCTATTTCTTATATTCTTATGCCGTACCCAAAATTTAACACAATACTGCAGTTGAGGCCGAACCAGTGTTTTATAAAGCTCCATCATAACTTCCTTGCTTTTGTAATCTATGCCTCTATTTATGAAGCCCAGGATCCCATATGCTTGTTTAACTGCTTTCTCAACCTGCCCCGCCACCTTCAACGATTTGTGCACATATACCCCCAGTTCTCTCTGTTCATGCACCCCCTTTAGGATTGTACCCTTTAATTTATATTGTCTCTAATCGGTCACATCGCCACTTTCCCGCCCGACCTCCATATCCCTTGATTCCGCTAGAGTCCAAAAATCTATCGATCTCAGCCTTGAATATACTCAAAGACTCAGCATTCACAGCCGTCTGGGGCAGAGAATTCCAAAGATTCACAACCCTCTGAGTGAAGAAATTCTTCCTCATCTCAGTCTTAAATGGCCTACCCCTTATCCTAAGACTATGACCCCTAGTTCTTGACGCTCTTGCCGGAGGAATACTAGATTTTTATTCCAGATTTATTTAATTAACTTAATTTAAATTCCCCAGCTGCCATGGTGGGATTTCAACTGACGTCTCCGGATCGTTAATCCAGGCCTCGATGCTACCAGACCCTGTATTACACCTCCGTTTTAAATGAGGGGCTCGCATGGGCACATATGTACAACCAATAGCTCCCTGGAACATGGGAAATCCCCAAATCCGGTCAAGTACTAGTGCTCTATGCTTTTGGTCTTCTCCGGCAATGGGGAATAACATATGGTCATTCCTCAGAGTGTATATAGCCGCAGAGACCTCCCTCATGCAGAAGTGCGCCAAGGTTGTGAGATGTGACTTATACCACCTCTGGCAGCCTGTAAGTTTCCAGGAGCATAAACGTTAAGTGCTACTGTGACCATGGCTGCCACAGGCAACGCAGTCCAGGCTGTGCTGCGACGTCTGAGCCTTCTTTCCACGAAGCACAGATCTCTGGGTGGACAGGGCGTCCTGCTGAGCGCCCTATTCACCCTCCTCTCCCTCCTGTACCCCTCTCCTGCCGCAGCTTGTGCTGCTCTGCCTAGCCTCATCTCCTGCTCCAAATCTTCATGCAGAGCAAAGGGAGCCCCTATCAAGATGCCCATAACCAGCCTTTTGCAAGAGTGACTCCTGCAAGATGTCCAATTAGGTAGAGGAGCACCCCACTCATTCTGTTTAGGTGCAGCCCTGAGAGGATATCCGAGAAACATATTGATAGAGTGTTGGCAAAGTCGACAAAGTTTCCCAGAAAGTCTCCCTATTTGTCGCAATATTCTTCATTGAATAGTGTTGTCAGTCGATCTCAGTCAGCAAGAGAACGGTGAACGCTGAGCTTGGCTTCAAGTTGAGCTCGCAATAATCAGCACAACCTGTTTACTCCTGTCCAGCTGGTCGCTATTACGAGAGCTCGTGAAATTAAGCGTGGTCCATCAAAATGGCATGCAGCCTCTTTAATGAGCGCTAACAGGCAACTTAATTGTCAATCAACCCCGTAATGATCCTCCAGGCGCCCGTTCGGAGCGCTGGCTTCAACCCCTTTACCAAGGTGGCGTCTTGCACTGAACGCGGGCTAAACTGACGTTGCAGCTTAAGTCCCCATCTTTGCCATCTCTTTACCTCTTTAGCGTCTAAAGTATTCGGCCAAAATTTTCCCCACCCTGTTTGTAAATATTAAAAATTGTTACATTGAAACTAGGATTTTGTTGTTGTTGAACATACCAAGTGCCTTGAATTCGTCACGGAAGGTGGCGCAAAACGGGCGATATCGGATCGGCCACCCGTTATACGCACGAATGATATTTAGTTCTATTGACTGCAATGGGGCTGAATATCAAGTGCTGCGTATAACGGGCGGCCGTTCCAATATCGCCCGTTTTGCTCCATCGCCCGAGCCGAATTTCGAGGCCATTAACAATCGCTGTTCCCCTTCACTCACCTGTTATAGTGACCATCACTGCCTCGCTGAGCTGGGACCATAATCGCCTTGTTCTGATGGAGATTCTATATTGGCACTGGTACCGCCCTCCCTGGTTTGCGCTGGTAACCCTGAAAGTTCCAATGTTGTCCTGTGTGAGGAGCTGACGAGAGGACAACAGCTGATTATCTCTGTAAAAGTAGATTTGACCGCGATACTCTCTGTTCACGGTGCAGGTCACGGTGACGGTCTCTCCTTCTAAATACACCCCAGTCGCTTGATCAAGAGATACCTCTGGCGGTGTGAGCGGATCTGTGGTAAAATGAACGCAAGCAACAGTGAGAAATAGATTTGTGGATTATCATGTACATTTTGGATGTTGGTAACTCAATAACGATTGTTCTGCGTTGAAAGGAAGTTTTACATCGAGGACTCCACAAAAGGGGAATTGGCGATTTAAGTAGTTGACTAAAAGGAATTCAGCTGGTGTTCTGTTTCCAAAATCATGTTTTAGCCCTGGAAATGTACTCTGGGTTACGAGCAGAATTTAGCCAAGGTACAAACCCGATTAAAAGAGTAAACATCTGTGTTAAACGGTGGGGAATCAACAACAACAGCAACTTGTATTTATATAGCACCTTTAACGTAGTAAAACGTCCCATGACGCTTCACAGGAATTTTAAAAGACAAAAAATTGACACTGAGCCACATAAGAAATTAGGGCAGGTGACCAAAAGCTTGGTCAAAGAGGTAGGTTTAAAGGAGCGACTTAAAGGAGGAAAGAGAGTTAGAGAGGCGGACAGGTTTAGGCAGGGAATTCCAGAGCTTAGGGCCGAGGCAACAGAAGGCACGGCTACCAATAGTTGAGCGATTATAATCAGGGATGGTCAAGAGTGCAGAATTAGAGGAGCGCAGATATCTCGCGGGGGGTTGTGGGGCTGGAAGAGATTACAGAGATAGGAAGGGGCGAGGCCATGGAGGGTTTTGAAAACACGGGTGAGAATTTTGAAATCGAGGCGCTGCTTAACTGGGAGTCCATGTAGGTCAGCGAGTACAGGGGTGATGGGCGAACGGGACTTAGTGAATGAATTTAATGGCCCAGAAATTGATCTCGCTCTGTTCCCGCGGGGGTAAGGAGCAGGCGCGATCTCTCACTCAGCGTTGGCTTTTTCGGATCCAGCTCGCACGAACTTGATGTTCCAGACATCAGCTGGGCAGTGTTTGCGTATCCCACCGGCGTAGTGAATTCGTGCGAGCTGTGGGATCACGTGACTCAGTTAGAGCCAATGGCAGCACACCATCTTCCATTCATAAGTTTCACTCACGTGCTGTGAAAGCTATGAATCTTGCACCCCCCAAAATAACAGCTAAACCTCAATTAAATTTTTTTTAAAAACCAACACATTAATAAAATAAGTATAGTTAAATAAATTAACCATTTTAAATTAAAAATTACATTTTTGAAAAATTTTTAAATCTTTTAAAAAGTTATAAAAATAAACTTACCTGTCTTTAAAGTCTCTAAAAAAGATATACCTGTTAAAAAAATTGAAAAAAATACTTAATTCACTACTTACCTTGTTAAAAGTGAGTCTTACTCCTCCTTTTTCCATTTCTAAAATCTTCCGTCCTTACCTGCGCGTCCAAAGCACTAAGTGCACAGCGTGCGCGCAGCCTGTTGCGCGCACGCGATGCACCGAGGAAACGCCCCCTTTTCCAAAGACCAAGTGCCGGTTTTCAGCGCATGCGCAGGGCATGCAGAAAACCGGCAATTGGAGAGAGAATACGCGAGAGTACGCAGTGCGTACTCTCGCGCAGCGGGATCAATTTTTGGCCCATTGTTTGATTTTTAATTCATGTTTTGTGATGTGTGAATCGCTGGAAATGCGGTCATTTTTGACCATCCCTCGCTCCCCTTGAAAAGCTAGTCGTGGGCCTTCTGCATAGACCACGGCAGTCCGTACGGTGAAGGTGACTGCAATGGACCTGAATATCAGGCGCTGCCTATAATTGCTGGCCGATCCGTTACCGCCGGTTTTGTGCCACCGCCCGAAGCGAATTTCTAACCCCGTTTGTTTTTGCCTCCCTGCTCAAATCGAATTTCACACCATTAACATTCTCTGTTCTCCTTCACTCACTTTCTATAGTGATGGACGCACCCTCGCTGAGATGGGACAATAATCGCCTTGCTTTGATGGGGTTCCGTATTTGCATTGGTAAAGTCCTCTTTGATTTATACTGGTAATAGGGAATATTACAACGTTGTTCTTTGTGAGAAGTTGACGAGAGAACAGCAGCTGATTATCTCTGTAAATGTATATTTCACCGTTGTATTGTCTGTTCACGGTGCAGGTAATGGTGACAGTCTCTCCTTCTATATACACTCCAGTCGATTGATCAAGAGATATCTTTGGCGGTGTTAGCGGATCTGTGGAACAAACCAAATTGAAACAACTGTTAGTCTTGGGTGTGTAGATTTTCATGCGCAGTGAAAAATTGGGAATGCAATCAATTTTAGGCTGTGTTGAAGGGAAGTGTTTGCATCGGGGACTGAGATGCTATAAAAGGTGAATTCGCGATTTCAGTAACGAAATCAGAGGAACTGAGAAGGTAGAGTCATCAAGTCGGAGTTCTATTTCCAAAGTCAGATTTTAGCACAGTAATTACACCCTGGGTTAGGAGCGGAACAAGTAAAATTCCACTTCTTGCTAATTTAGCGTGGCGCAAACTTCATTAAAAAGAATGACTGGCGCATGTTTTCCGATGCCTACGGTTGTGTACGCGCTGTGTACACACCCGAAGGGATATCGGAAATGCCGCTTTTAGGCATGCGAAGCGCATGCGCTGAAAACCGGGATTTCCGATCTGTCAAGAATGCTCTTGACAGATCGGACGTCCGCCCTAGAGAAGGGTCTCTGCGGGGCGGCGGGGCTGTGGGGGGGGGTGGGTGGGGGCGAGGGGGGTGGGTAGGGGGGGGGGGGTGGTCCACTTTCTGCAGAACCTCCGCCCGCAGAAAACCCTTAGCTTTTCCCAGCATAAGAGTTGAAACAAATTTAAAACAAATTTCAATCAGTTATACTTTAAAAATACTTTAAAAAAGGTAAGTTTATATTTAGCCCCGTTTAAAGTATTTAATTTATTATTATACTTTTAACTCATTTTAAAAACGTGATGTTTTCAAAAAAAAGTTATTTAATGGCCCAGAAATTGATCTCGCTCTGTTCCCGCGGGGGTAAGCCTTCCCCGCGACTCTCACCTCGCTTGTGCTTTTTCAGATCCAGCTCGCACGAACTTGATGTTCCAGACATCAGCCGGGCAGTGCTTGCGTATCCCACCGGCGTAGTGAATTCGTGCGAGCTGTGGGATCACGTGACTCAGTTAGAGCCAATGGCAGCACACCATCTTCAATTCATAAGTTTCACAGCACGGCTGTGAAATCTATGAATCTTACACCCCCCCAAAATAACAGCTAAACCTCAATTAAATTTAAAAAAAAACCATCACATTAATAAAATAAGTATAGTTAAATAAATTAACCATTTTAAATAAAAAATTCAATTTTTGAAAAAATTTAAAATCTTTTAAAAAGTTATAAAAATAAACTTACCTGTCTTTAAAGTCTCTAAAAAAGATATACCTGTAAAAAAAAAATCAAAAAAATACTTAATTCACTACTTACCTTGTTAAAAGTGGGTCTTATTCCTCCTTCTTACATTTCTAAAATCTTCAGTACTTACCTGCGCGTCCAAAGCATGAAGTGCACAGCGTGCGCGCAGCCTGTAGCGCGCACGCGATGCACCGAGGAACCGCCCCCTTTTCAAAAGAGCAATTGCCGGTTTTCAGCGCATGCGCAGGGCATGCAGAAAACCGGCAATTGCAGAGGGAATACGCGAGAGTACGCAGTGCGTACTCTCGCGCACCGGGATGAATTTTTGGGCCAATATTTTACTGTGTTTTGGGGTGATCTCCATTCATATATTTGACTGGCCTGTCTGTCAAAAATAGGATGGGTGATTCCCTTCCCCTATTGGCTGGCCTTGCCCACGTGATCCCAGGGACGCTTGCGAACCGCATGTGCCTCTGGGATACCTGGGCCCTGCGCATTTCAACTGTGGAGAGGCCCAGCATTGGAAGTGTCCGGACCTCGGGAGCCCTCAGGTAAGTTCATAGATTTTTTTCCGATAGGAGGCAACCGCACGCAGGAAGCCTCCTATAGGAAATTACGGGCCATTATCTCCTTATGTGGCTCGGTGCCAAATTTTGTTTGATAATCGCCATGAGTTAGATTTTAACTTTGTGCAATTGTGCAAAACGTGTGATAGCGGGTGGTGGATGTCGCGGATTTGGAAAGTGCTACCACAATGCAATCGAGTGAGAGATATGGATAACTACAATCTAATTATGTTAAGGTATTCTGCATTATCGGATTATTTTGAAAATGTCGGCACGCTGCTTCGGTTATCTGATGGATAAATCGGCAAGACTGCATAACATGGCTTCTGGAAAAGTAGGTTTTGCCTTACAAATTTGATCGAGATTTTGGAGGAAGTCACTAGGGAAAAGAAATCCGCTAGAAATTCTATTCCTGGACTTTCAGAAATGCTTTGATATGGTTACTCATAAAATAGAATGATATCAGTAGGAATTTGAACCGGTGGATTAGGAATTGGCTCCAATCACGCAGACAAAACGTTGTAGTCAACTGTTGTGGTTCAATCTGGAGGCAGTTTACTGGTGGTGCCTCCCAGAGATCGGTCCTAGGCACAACGCTGTTTGCCGTGTTTATCAAAGACCTGGACAGGGGCGTTTGGAGTATGGAGAGTAAGTTTGCAAATTATACCAACATTTTGACACAAGTCCCCAGATGTTAGTGAGGAGGACTTTGCAGGTCGACTGGGCTGGGTGTGCCATTGTCGATGCCAGGTTGTCCGTCCAGTTTTATTCTTATTTTGTAAAGGTTTCTGAGTGCCATTTCAGAGGCCAGTTAAGAGTCAACCATACTGCTGTGGGTCTGGAGTCATATATAGGCCAGACCAGGTAAGGACGGCAGATTTCCTTCCCTAAAGGACATTAATGATAGTTTCATGTTCACCATTACTGACACTAGCGTTTTATTCCAGAGTTATTTAATTAACTGAATTTAAACTCCCAAACTGCCGTGGTGATTGGAACTCTGGATCATTAGTCCAGGCCTCCAGGTGAAACAGCGATTTACTTGTACATCTTGCAATTTAGTATAATGTATTCGCTGCTCACGATGCATTCTCCTCTACATTGGGGAGACCAAACACAAATTGGGTGATCGCTTTGCGGAACACATCCGTTCAGTCCGTAAGGGCGACCCCGAGCTCCCGGTCGCCTGTCACATTAGTTCTCCACTCCACTCCACTCCCACTCTGACCTCTCCGTCATCGGCCTCTTACACTGTTCCAATGAAGATCAACGTAAGCTCGAGGAACAGCACTTCATCTTTCGATTAGGCACTTTATAGCCTTCTGGACTCAACAACGAGTACATCAATTTCAGACCATAACCTCTGCCCCTATCTTTTTTCTCTCTCTCTCACATGGCAGCTGTCGATTATTCTGCCATTGCCATTTACACTTCATCTAGAGCCATCTTTTGTTTCTTAACTTGTCCCATTACCATCTCCTTTTGCCTTGCACCATCATCCCTTTTTTCTCGTAATCTCTCCTGCCTTCCATCCTATCACAGACCTTCCCTTTTGTTCTTTGCTCCACTCCCCCCTTTCCCTGCCCATGCACTTGCTTAAAAACCTGTTCCATCTCCAGATTTTTCCAGTTCTGACGTAGGATCATCGACCTGAAACGTTTACTCTGTTTCACGCTCTGCAGATACTGCCTGACCTGCTGAGTATTTCCAGCATTTTCTGTTTTTATTTATGGCAAATGGCTTAGATGTTCTTAAAAGGAAACTAGACGAGTACGTGAGAGAAAAAGGAATAGAAAGATATGCTGAAAGGCTGTGATGATGGAATGGGAGGAGACTCGGTGGAGTACAAACTCCAGCTCAGACTATTTGGCTCGAATGGCCTGTTTCTGTGCTGTATATTCTATGTAATTCTATGTAATAAAGCACCAACTATCAAGAGTTGGTATCGTCCGGCCTATTAATTTTGTATGTTAAAATCTGCGCCTTTCCCACCTTTGAGCATTAGGTTACATTTCCGTCTCATCTTGGGATCTGAGCCCAAGCATTAGCTTGGTTTGAAGTCATATTATTCAGACATAGTAGTTTATAATGTCGGCTTGGGCGGCAGCCGACTTCAAAGCAAAATAAAATCCCGTGAAGCATAATTTAGGTTGCTATAAGATACGCCCATTTTGCGTTACCACCTTGGACGAATTTCACTTGGATATAGTAACATCATGATAAATGTGAATGCTTCTCTCAATTAGTGTTTTCTCTGGAATAATTGTTACAAGTGAGCGCAGAGATCCTCTCTGTGAATATTAAATACTGTTACACTGAAACATGTATGAATCTTTGAAAAAACAAGAGCATTGAATAGACATAAACAATCATAGAATCGTGCAAATTTATGGCACAGAAGGCGTAGCATCGTGGTTATGTTACTCGACTAGTAATCCAAAGGCCTGGACTGATGATGCAGAGACTGTTAGTTCGAATCCCGCGATATCTTCAGTTAATTCAAAAAAATTGTAATTAAAAAGCAAGTATCTGTAATGGTAATCCATGAAACGAACAGATTGTCAGAAAAACCCATCTGGTTCACTAATGTTCTTTGAGACAAGGAAATCTGCCGTCCGTACCTGGTCTGGCCGATATGACTCTCAGCCCCACAGCAATGTGGTTGATTCTTAACTGCCCTCTGAACAGGCCTAGCAAGCCACGCAGTTACACCAAATCCGCAACAACAAACTCAAAACTGTGGGAACACCTTCGCTACACGGACTGCAGCGGTTCAAGACGGCGGCTCACCACCACCTTCTAAAGGGCCAATTAGGGATGGGCGTTAAATGCCGGCCTTGCCAGCGATGCCCACATCCCGTGAGTGAGTAAATTAATTTAAAAATTTCATTCGGCTCATCGTGTCTGCGCCAGCCTATAAAGAGATATCAGCCAAATCCTACTATCCAGCTCTTGTTCCGTAACTCTGTAGGTTACGCCACATCTAGTGCATATTCACGTACTTTTTAAATGTTTCAGCCTCTACCACCTTTTCAGGCAGTGAATTACAGAGCACCTCCAACCTCTGGGTGAAAGCATTTCTCCTTAAATCCCCTCTAATACTTCTACCAATTACTTTAAATCTATGCCCCTGGTTATTGACCTCTATGCTAAGGGAAATAGATCCTTCCAATCCTCTCAATCTAGGCCCCCTCATAATTTTATACGCCTGAATTAATCTCCCCTCAGCCTGCTCTGTTCCAAAGAAAACAACCCCAGCGTATTCAATCTTTCCTGATAACTAAAATTCTCCAGTTTTGGCAACATCCTCGTAAATCTTCTCTGTACCCTATCTAGCGCAATCACATCTTTTCTGTAATGTGGTGACCAGAAATGTACGCAATGCACTAGCTGTGGCCTAACTAGTGTTTTATACAGTTATACCATAACCTCCTTGCTTTTATATTTAATACCTCAGCTAATAAAGGAAAGTATCTCGTATGCCTTCTTAACCACCTTATCTACCTGTCCTGCTATCTTCAGGGATCTGTGGATCTGCACTCCAGGGTCCCTCTGTTCCTCTACACTTCTCAGTAACCTTCCATTTTTTGTTTATTCTCTTGCCTTATTAGCCCTCCCAAAATGCATTACCCCACACTTCTCCAGACTGAATTCCATTTGCCACTCTTCTGTCCACCTGACCAATCCATTGATATCTTTCTGCAGTCTACAGCTTTTGTCCTCACTATCAACCATACGGCCAATTTTCGTATCATCTGCAAACTTCTTAATCATTCTCTCTACATTGAAGTCTAAATCATTGATAGATACCACAAAAAGCAAGGGACCTTGTACTGAGACTGTGGAACCCCACTGGAAACAGCCTTGCAGTCACAAAGCACCCGTCGACTATTACCCTTTGCATCCTGCCATGGAGCCAATTTTGGATCTAACTTGCCACTTTCCCTTGAATCCCATGAGCTTTTACTTTTCTGACTAGTCTGCCATGTGGAACCTTGTCAAAAGCCTTGCTAAAATCCATGTAGACTACATCAAACACGCTATCCTCATCGAGCCTCCATGTTGCATCCTCAAAAAATTCATAGGATTACACAGGAATACTTAGGATTTACAGCACAGAAACAGGCCATTGTGCCCAACCAGTCCATGCCGGCATTTATACTACACTCGAGTCTCCTTCCGTCTTTCCTCATCTAACTCTATCAGCACAGCCCTCTATTCCCTTTTCCCTCATATACGTATCTAGCCTCCCCTTAAATGCATATATACTATTGGTTTGAACCACTCCCTGTGGGAGCGACTCCCACATCCCCACCACTTTTTAGGTAAGGAAGTTTCTTTTGAATTCCCTATTTGTTTTCTTGGTGACTATCTTATATTGATGGCCCCTAGTTTTGCTCTTCCTCACAAGTGGAAACATTCTCTCTGTCTCGACTTTATCAAAATATTTCATCATTTTAAAGACCTCTATTAGGTCACCCCACAGCCTTTTCTTTTATAGTTCAATCTTTCCTGATAAGTATAAATTTGAATTTCTGGTATTATCCTTGTAAATCATTTTTGTACACTTTCCAGTGCCGATATATCATTTTTATATTATGGCGACCAGAATTGCACACAGTACTCCAAGTGCAGTCTAACCAAGGTTCGATACAACTTTAGCATGACTTCTCTACTTTTCAATTATTTCCCTCTAGAAATAAACCCTAGTGCTTGGTTTGCTTTTTTATGGCCTTGTTAACCCATGTCGCTAGTTGCAGTGATTTGTATATTTGTACTCCGAGATCCCTTTGCTCTTCTAGACAATTTAGATTCTTATTTTAGAAGTAATATGTAACTTCCTTATTTTTCTTACCAAAATGTAATACCGCATACGTATCTGTGTTGAAATCCATTTGACAATTATATTCCCATTCTGCAAGTGTATTCATGTATTTTTATAAGTTGTTGCAGTCCTTACCAGTATTGACTATCTCCCAATTTGGTGTCATCCGTAATTTTAGAAATTGTGTTTTGATTCCAAAGTCTAAATCGTTAATGTAAGTTGTGAACAACAGTGGTCCCAGCACTGATTCTTGTGGGACCGCCCTTTCCACCTTCTGCCACTGTAAATAGTTACCCTTAACCCCTACTCTCTGCTTTGTGTCTTGAAGCCAGGTAGCTATCCATTCTGCTACTTCTCCCCTGACTCCGCATTCTCTGATCGTATTTATTGGTCTATTATGTGGCACCTTTTCGAAGGCCTTTTGAAAATCTAGATAAATAACATCTACTGTATAACCCTTGTCTTCTTTCGTTGTTACCTCTTCAAAGAATTCAATGAGGTTGGTCAAGCAAGACTTTCTCTTTTGAAATCCATTCTGACTACTCATTTTTATATTTTTGTTTTCTAGATGTTCTTCTGTTTTTGCCTTCCGTAGGGATTCCATTATTTTTCCTATCACAGATGTTCAGCTGACTGGTCCATAGTTCCCTGCACATGTTCTATCCCCCTTCTTAAATATAGGTATTACGTTAGCTATCCACCTGTCCTCTGGCACTACACCTTGTTCTAACGAATTATTAAATATGTGTAGTAATGCCTCTGCTATCTCTTACTTAGATTCTTTTAAAATGCATGGATGCAATCCTTCTGGACCAGGGGTTTTATCATCTTTTATTTTGATTAGTTTATTTAATATATCGACTTTCCTTTTTTATATATGTGCCTGTAGAATATTTTGCTATTTTGTTTTATGTTCCTTGATAATTTAATTTCATTGTTCCTCTTTGCCTTCCTAATTTTTTTTTGCCCTCTCTCATAATCTCTTCATATTCTCCCTTGTCATGCTCTCTCCTGCTGTCCATGTACCTAGTGTATGCCTCTTTCCTTAGCCTCAATTTTTCCCTAATGTCTTTATTCATCCATGGTGTCTCATTAGTGTTTGTTCTTGTTTTTCGGGGAATATTTTTTTTCTTTACTTTGTTGAACACCGTTTAAATGTGCCCCATTTCTGTTCTACATCATTGTTTGCCAATATTGCTGTCCATTTTATTTTCGCAAAGTCTATTCTCAGCCTATCAAAATCAGATTTTCTTCAATCTATTATCCTGGTCTTCGTCATACTTATGTCCTTCACAATTATTATCTTAAAGCATATTATATCATGGTCGCTATTGCCTAGATGTTCCCCTACTTGTATTTCTCTTATCTGGTCTGGTTCATTCCCCATTACTAGATCCTGTAGAGAATTCTTACTTGTCTGGCTTCTGAAATATTGGGTTAGAAAGGACTCCTGTACACATTGTAGGAACTCCATTTCACTATCCCCATAACTAACCCCTTCTGTCCAATTAATATCGGGGTAGTTGAAATCCCCCTTGATTATTATGCTATGTTTTTTCTCATTTCCCTAATTTATTTTCATTCAATCAAGTTAGTGAGACACGACCTTCCCTTAACAAATCCATGCTGACTTTCCTTGATTAATCCGTGCCATTCTAAATGATGACATATACTGTCCCTCAGATTTTTTCAACAATTTGCCCACCACCGAGGTTAGGCTGACTGAACTGTAATTGGTTAATCCATCCCTTTCTAACCTCCCTACTTTATGACTCACCTACAGTGGTGACTTTCACAGCCTCGCTGAGCTGGGATTCTAACCACCTTGCTTTGATGAAGGTTCCATATTTGCATTGGTATTCTCCTTGGTTTGTGCTATTCGCCGGGAATTTTGCAATGTAGCGCTTTGTGAAGAGTTGATGAGAGGACACAAGTTTACTGTCTCTGTAAAAGTAGAATTGACCGCGATAGACTCTTCTCATGGTGCAGGTAATGATGACTGTCTCTCCTTCTAAATACACTCCAGTTGATTGATCAAGAGATATCCCTGGCATTATTAACGGCTCTGCGGTAAAATCAATGGAAAGATCAATTAGAAATGGAAATGTTAATCTTCATATACAGTGGAAGGTTTGTAACTCAATAACATTAAACTGTGTTCAAGGGAAGTGATTTCATCAGGGACTGTGATTCCACAATCATCGAATCATAGAATCATAAAATGGTTACAGCACAGAAGGAGACCATTCGGCCCGTCGAGCCCGTGCCGGCTCTCTGCAAGAGCTTTTCAGCTAGACCCACTCCCCCGCCCTTTCCCCATAGCCCTCCATTTTTTTTCCTGCAGTTACTTAATCCAATTCCCCCTTGAACGACACTATTGAATCTGCCTCCACCACCCTCTCAGGCAGTGCATTCCAGATCCTAACCACTCGCTGCGTAAAAAAGTTTTTGCTCAAGTCGCCTTTGGTTCTTCTGCAAATCACCTTAAATCTGTGTCCTCTGGTTCTCGACCCTTCCACCAATAGGAACAGACCTCTCTCTCTACTCTGTCTAGACCCCTCATGATTTTGAACAGCTCTGTCAAATCTCCTATCAACCTTCTCTACTCTAAGCAGAACAACCCCAGCTTCTCCAGTCTATCCACGTAACTAAAAGTCCCTCATACCTGCAACCATTCTCGTCAATCTTTTCTGCATCCTCTCGAAGGCCTTCACATCCTTCCTAAAGTGCGGTGCCCTGAATTGAACACAATACTCCAGTTGAGGCCGGACCAGTGATTTATAAAGGTTCAACATAACTTCTTTGCTTTTGTACTCTATGCCTCTATTTATGAAGCCCAGGATCCCGTATGCTTTATTTAACCGCTTTCTGAATCTACCCTGCAACCTTCAACCATTTTTGCACATATACCCCACGTCTCTCTATTCAAGCACCCACTTTAAAATTGTACCCTTCAGTTTATATTACCTCTCCTCGTACTTCCGAACATGTAAAACCGTATTGCATACTCGCTATCACAAAACAACAGTTCAACAACAAATTGCATTTATATAGCGCCTTTAATATAGCAAAAAGTCCCAACAAGCGCTATATCAATTAAAAAACCTTTTGACACTGAGCCACAAAATGAGGTATGAGGACAGATGATCAAAAGCTTGGTCAAAGAGTAAGGTTTTAAGGAGGATCTTAAAGTAGGAGGGAGAGGTAGAGAAGTAAAGAGGTTTATGGAGGGAATTACGCAGCTTAGGACCAAAGTGGCTGAATGCACGGCCGCCAATGGCGGAGTCATTAAAATAAGGGATACAAAATATGACAGAATTGGAGGAGCGCAGAGATCTCGGGGGGTTGTGAGGCTGGAGGAGGTTACATAGCTAGAGATCACCCCTTTTACACTATTGCACAACGTCAAAGTTTGCTCCATTGGGTCTCTCTGGCTAACATCTGGAAGGTAGATTCACCTCTGGAATGCAACATCATTCAGTACCGAGTTAAAAAGAGCAAATGTAATCGAATAAACACGATGGGAACGGGGCCCATTTTGCAGTGTGCCCGATTAGACATTCCATTAAACTCAATGGAATGTCATAAAATTGATAAAAAGGGAAAAAATAAGAATATGAGAGAAGACTAGCAAGAAATATAAAACAGATTGTGAGAGCGTATGTAAAAAGGAAGAGAGTAACAAAAGTAAACGTTGGTCCCTTAGAGGTTGAGTGAGGATAAATTATTATGGGGAATAAGGAAATGGCAGAAACGTTAAATAAATATTTTCTATCTCTCTCCACAGTAGAAGACATAAAAAGCATACCAAAAATGGTGGGGAACCAAGTGTCTAATTAGGTTGAGGAACTTAATATAATAAATATAAGTGGAGCAAAAGTACTAGAGAAACTGATGGGACTAAAAGCCAACAAATCCCTTGGACCTGACGGCCTTCATAATAGGGTTCTAAAAGAGGTGGCAGCAGAAATAGTGGATGCATTGCATTTCATCTTCCAAAATTCCCTAGATTCTAGAATTGTCCCAGCAGATTGGAAGGTAGCAAATGTAACCCCGCTATTCAAGAAAGGAGGGAGAGAGAAAATAGGGAACTACAGGCCAGTTAGCCTAACACCAGTTGTCGGGAAAATGCTGGAATCCATTCTTCAGGAAGTGTTATCAGGGCACTTAGAAAATCATAACATGATTAGGCAGAGGATTTACCATCATCACTTTATGAAAGTCAAATCGTGTTTGACAAATTTATTCGAGATTTTTGAGGATGCAACTAGCAGGGAAGATGAAGGGGAAACAATGGATGTAGTATATTATGATTTCCAACAGCCATTCAATAAGTTGCCACATAAAAGGTTATTACACAAGATTAGGGTTGTGGATAGAGGATTGGTTAACGGACAGAAACAGAGAGTAGAGATAAACAGGTCTTTTGCAGGTTGGCAGGCTGTAAATAGTCGGGTGCCGTAAGGATCGGTGGTGGGGCCTCAGCTATTCACAATCTATATTAATGACCTAGATGAAGGAACCGAGTGTAATGTATCCAAGTTGCTGCCGATACATAGCTAGGTGGGACAGTAAGCTGTGAAGGGAATACAAAGATTCTGCAAAGGGATATAGATAGACTAAGTGAGTGGGCAGTTAGGTGGCAGATGGAGTATAATGTAGGGAAATGTGAGGTTAATCACTTTGGTAGGAACAATAGAAAAACACAATATTTTTAAATGCTGAGAAACTTATAAAAGTTGGTTTTCAGAGAGATCTGCGTGTCCTCGCTCAAGAATCACAGAAAGCTAGCATGCAGGTACAGCAAGCAATAAGGAAGGCACATGGCATGTTGGCCTTTATTGCAAGGGGGTTGAAGGATAAGAGTAAGGAAATCTTGCTACAATTGTACAGGGCCTTGGTGAGACCACACTTGGAGTACTGTGCACAGTTTTGGCCTCCTTATATAAGGGAGGATATACTTGCCTTGGAGGCGGTGCAACAAAGGTTCTCTAGATTGATTCCTGGGAAGTGAGGGCTGTCTTATGATGAGAGATTGTGTAGAATGGGCCTATACTCACTGGAGTTTATAAGAATGAGAGGTGACCTCATTGAAACATACAAGATTCTGAAGGGGATTGACAGGGTAGATGCTGAGAGGTTGCTTCCCTTGGCTGGAGAGTCTAGAACCAGGGGGCACAGTCTCAGGATAAGGGGTCGGCCGTTTAAGACTGAGATGAGGAGGAATTTCTTCACTCAGAGGGTTGTGAATCTTTGGAATTCTCTGCCCCAGCGGGCTGTGGCTGCTGAGTCTTTGAGTATATTCAAGGCTGAGATCGATAGATTTTTGGACTCCAGGGGTATCAAGCGAAATAGAGATCGGGCGGGAAAGCGGAGTTGAGGTCGATGATCAGCCATGATTGTACTCAATGGTTGAGAAGACTCGAGGGGCCGTATGGCCTTCTTCTGCTTCTAATTCTTATATTCTTATGTTCTTAAAACGGGGCGGTGTGTATAATGGGTGGCAACTTGAACCCGCATCCATCCTTTCGGTTATGTTAGATTAGGTTTCCTGCGCATTGACGCCAATGAGGGGCTGCTGATACGCTGTCGTTCTTTGTGCGATGCTTCCTCAGATAAATTGCATAGGAACATAAGAACATAGGAACAGGAGGAGGTCATTCATCCACTCGAGCCTGTTCCGCCATTCAATGAGATCAGGGCTGATCTGTGAACTAACTCCATATACCTGCCTTTGGCACATATCCCTGAATACCTTTGGTTAACAGAAAGCTATCAATCTCCTATTTAAATTAAACAATTGACCACCAGCATCAACTGCCGTTTGTGGAAGAGAATTCCAAACTTCTACCACCCTTTGTGTTTAGAAGTGCTTCCTAATTTCACTCCTGAAATGTCTGGCTCTAATTTTTAGACGATGCCCCCAAGTCCAGACTCCCCAACCAGCGGAAATAGTTTCTCTCTATCTACCCTATCAGTTCCCCTTAATATCTTGAAAACTTCGATCAGATCACCTAAATAACCTTCTAAATTCAAGGGAATACATCGCTAATTTATGTAATCTCTCCTCGTAACTTAACCCTTGAAGTCACCCCACACTTGGATATGTTAACATAGGGTTCAAAGTGAATGCAGGTTTTTATTAACGCTTTCGCTGGCAGTAGACGGTCAGCCTGTGTGTTCAGGGCCCATTATTGCAGAGGCCTTAGCAATAACCAGGCCGCGTAGATTGAAAGTAATTGGTTAGAAGGATTAGAGGGGAGTTGAGGAGATATGTCTTCACCCAGAGGGTGGTGGGTGTCTGGAACTCATGACTGAAAGGGTGATAGAAGCAGAAACCTTAATTAAATTTAAAAGTACTTGGATGTGCACTTGAAGTGCCGTAACCTACAGGCCTTCGGATCAAGAGCTGGAAAGCTGAATTATGCTGGATAGCTCTTTTTCGGCCGGCACAGACCCGATGGGCCGACTGGCCTCCTTCTGCGCCGTAAATTTAAATGATTTCTATGATTCTTTGAAGAGCTGAGCTCAGAAGCCCTCGTTGTGAATATTCAACCCTGTTACTTTTCCCATTCACTCACCTGCTACAGTGACCCTCACAGCCTTGCTGAGCTGGGACCATAACCGCCTTGCTTTGATAAAGGTTTCATATTGACATTGGTAGCGCCCTCCCCGGTCTGTACTGGTAACTGTGAATGTTCCAATGTTGTCCTTTATGAAGAGGTGATCAGTGTTCAGCAGCTGATTATTTCTGTAAAAATAGAAGGTTCTGCTGCGATATTCGCTGCTCACCGTGCAGTTAATGGTGACGGACTCTTTCTTTAAATACACCCCAGTCGCTCGATCAAGAGATATCTCTGGCTTAGTTACTGGATCTGTGTATAAGTAAACGAAAGAAGAATGAGAAAAAATCTGTGCACTTCATGCACAGTGGAAGGTGGGTGGGAGTGTTGAAGGGAACTGTTTACATCGGGGCTGAGATTCCTTAAAATGGGAATAGGCGATTTAATTGCCGCAATCAAACGGAAATGCGGCGAAAAAGAAATCAAGTGGGGGGTTCTGTGTTCAAAGTCTTTTGTTAGCCCTGAAATTGCACAGACGGATAGGAGCGGAACAAAGACAATGCGTTGCTTTAAAATGCACATTTCTGCTAATTTATCCGAGGTGCAAGCTCGATTAAAAATCAGCGAACATTTGCGCTAAACCCTCGAGATTCAGGTTTCAAACAGAGGAGTTAAGCGTTGGTGGAACCGATTTTTAAACGATTCTTCGGGATGTGGGTGTCGCTGGGACAGTTGGCATTATTACCTAGTCATAATAGTCCTTGAAAAGGTGCTGGTGGGCAATCTTCTTCAACCGACGCAGTCCACGTGGTGAAAGCAGTCCGCCGACGCATCTCACCTCATCGAGTCTCCTTGGCCAGCGGCTGAAAGGAAGATGCACTTCCCACATGCTTCAGCACCTCAGTATTGAGTTAAAGGGGATATTTTGATCTAATCCGCCCATTTTAGACTCCGCTGCATGTTATTTTCCATTGATTTTCTATTGCTCGTTTTGCGCCACTGCCCGGAACGAATTTCGCACCGTTATCTCTATTAGTACTCTGGCTGGCAGTAGATGAACAGCGGGCGAATTCAACACCCATTGTCACAGTCATCGTGTCAAGTGTTGAGCAATGAGACCAAAAGGCCTTCGGTTAGATTCCTCTCGCCTAATAGTAAGCGTTACATTTTGTTACCCAGAATAAAGTATGAATTTTGGAACAGACCAACAGCGTTGAACACACATATTGGGCCTGAATTTGCGCGGGGGGGGGGGGGGGGGCTTACCGCGGCCGAATGCCTCCGAACCGCAATAAAAGTACAAACCTGTCTGATGGTCCCGTAACTACGAAAACTCGCACTCCTGATACGCCTGCATAAAGGCTCAGGTATGCCAGGGGCGCATGCGGTTCGCAAGCATCCCTGGGATCACGTGTGCCGGCCCAACCAATGAGAAAGGGGAATATTCATTATGCTTCTGGGGATTCCAATGACGTACGGAATCCCCATAGCTTAATAGGAATGACCTAAAAAGCACAATTGTCACACAATTTAAATAAAAATAAATCATTGCATGGTGAAAATTAATTAAACTACAATGCAAGTAAACACTTGAAACAAAAAATTTAATTTTTTTAAATATAAATTTAAACATTTTTAAAGGGTACAAATAACTAATTTTAAAGATTTATTTAAGTTTAAGTTATTTAATTTTTTTATATTTCTTTAAACCCTTATGCTGGTAAAAGAAGGCCCTACGCCTGCTTTTACCAGGCATTAGAGTTTTGTGGGCATTCGCCGGGCAGTATTTGAGAAAATAGACCAACACTGCGCCAGCGAATGTCCCTTTCCTTCGGAATCGTACGATATGTAAAGCTGAAATTTGACAGATCGCAAGTCCTGGGTTTTCACGCATGCTCAATCCATGTGGAATCCCGGAACGCGGCCACAGGCCCCCGAAAATCCGGGCCATTCACAATCTCTGCTGCCCATCACTCACCTGCTATATTGACCGCCACAGCCTCGCTGAGCTGGGACACCAACAACCTTCTATAGACAAACGTTTCATATTGACACTGGTACCGCCCTCCTTGGTTTCGACTGGTTATCCTGAATGATCCGATGTTGTCCTTTATGGCGATTTGGCTGGAGGAGAGCAGTAGCGTGTTTCTGTAAAAGTAGAAGGTTTTTCCGTGAGAGTCTCCGGTCACGATGCAGGTAATGGTGACCGTCTCTCCTTCTAGATACATCCCAGTCCATTGATCAAGAGATATCCCTGGCGGTGTTAGCGGATCTGTGGAGAATAAATAGAAAAAATAATGAGAATTGATCTGTGGGATTCCCGTGTGCAGTGGAAAGTTGGGAGGTCAATAGCGATTGCATTGTGCTGAAGGGAAGTGGTTGCCTTGGAAGCTGAGATTTCGCAAATGGGAAATTCGTGAACTCATTAGAAGAATCAGACAGAATAGAGAAAGAATAAAAGTATTCAATATCGAGTTTTATCCTGAAATTGCACTGTGCGAATGGCGTCCTAATCAATATACAATGGGGCAGAAATTCGGGTCTCCACGGATGAGTACGCTCTGTGTACTCACCCGTAGACCCAACGAAACTGCCGATTTCGCGCATGCACTGCGCATGCGCTGGAAACCGGAACTTCCGTTCCCTTGAAGGAAGGGGTTCGGAGGTCAAACGCGTGCACAGCGAACTTACGTTTTTTTTTACAGGTTTTGAAGTGAGGGTAAGTCCCTGCCAGCTGCGCGGAGAAAACAAAGTAAGTGGTGAATTAAGTGAAATTTAAACATTATTTCCACAGGTTTATCTTTTTAAAATAATTTAAAGAAAGGTAATTTTATTTTTAGCCCCGTAAAAACTGTAATTGTTTTTTCAAAAATTTAATTTTTTTGTTTAAAATAGTTAATTTATGTAATTTATAGTTATTTTTAAAATGTGACTTTTAAAAAATGTATTTGAAGTTTTCGTTAGGTTTTGGGGGGTGATCTCTATTCATAGATTTGACAGGTCATCCTGTCAAATCTATGAATGGAGATTCCCTGCTCCGATTGGCTCTCCATGGCCCACGTGATCCCAGGGGATGCTTTGAACGAATTGCGCCCCTGGGATACGCGAGCACTGCGCACCGGCAGCTGGAGGAGACCCAGGATCGGAATCTCACGTGGGCCCACAGCACAACGGCATGCGCAGGTCGGGGTCTTGCACCCGCCGGAAGCTAGGTAGGTGCAAGCCCCCAAACCTGCACCTACCTAGCGCGCCCGCCGTTGTGCTGTGGGCCTGTGTGGGATACCGATCCTGGGCCTCCTGCAGCTGCCGGCGCGCAGTGCTTGCTTTACCCAGGGGCGCAGTTAGTTCGAAGCGTCCCCTGGGATCACGTGGGCCATGGAGAGCCAATCGGAGCAGGGAATCTCCAGTCATAGATTTGACAGGGAGACCTGTCACATCTATGAATAGAGATCGGCCCCAAAACTTAACTAAAAGGTCAAATATTTATTTTTTAAATCACATTTTTAAAATAACTATAAACTACATAAATTAACTATTTGAAACAAAAATTTAAATTTTTGAAAAAATTAATTATCGTTTTTAACGGGGCTAAAAATAAACTTACCTTTCTTTAAAGTATTTAAAAAAGATAAACCTGTGTAAAAAGTGTTTAAATTTTACTTCATTCACCACGTACATTGTTAAAAGCAGTCCTTGCACCTGCTTCCCCCCCCCCCCCCCCACCCCCGCAGCTGCTGGGGACTTACCCTCACACAAAAACCTGAAAAACAAATCGAAGTCCGATGTGTGCGCGCTGCCTCTCCGGCTCACGCGTTTGGCCGCCGAATCCCTTCCTTCAAGGGAACGGAATTTCCGGTTTCCAGCGCATGCGCACTGCATGCGCGAAACCGGCACTTTCGTTGGGTCGACGTGGAGACTCGAATTTCTGGCCCCTGTGATCGGTTATTCACGTCGCCAAATTATCCTATCCATTCCCTTCAGCGGGTTATCCGCTTCAGCGCCAAGACTAAGAGCTTGGTGGAGTGTAAGCCCATACCGCAAACTTGGGTAAAAACAGTGCGAGTGAATGAAATCTAGATAAGAGTGAAATGCCTTGTCGGTACATTTTACTACCCAGACTACACAAGATATTTTCGGCGACTCTCAACCTGTTCCAGGTTTAATTGGTGAAATCACGTTTCAATTCCAAGATGAAGTTGTCAGTTTTATGTAGCTGCTATCCAGAATCTCACGACATTTGCTGTTTGCCAACAACTTTAGCGTTTCATTAGCTTGAACAAATAATCGTGAACTTGTTGGAAATGGCAAGTACACATCATTTACCTGTTACAGTTATTGCAACAGTGTTGCTGGCCTGCGATTGTACCTCACTTCCTAATACAGTTTCCGTGTCACGGCACGTGTACGATCCTTTGTCCCGATCAGAGATGTGATCCATGCGGAGCCAATGAAATCTCTGATCCTGATGTGCGCGGGTCAGTAATTGGTTGTTTCTGTAGAAAGTGAAGGGGCCGCCGCTGAAGTCCCCCAGGCTGGTGCATATTAGAGTGGCCGGCTCTCCTTTTATATACACTCCCGAGTGTTGATCCAGAGCAATTCTTGGGCTCCCCAGAAGATCTGAAACACACGTTTTTACTTTAAATACACTTTGATAGCATTGCACACATTACGAAGAGGAAAATTAATCTCTATTAACGCTCTGCTGTCTCTCTCTCCCCCTCTCTCTCTCTGTCTATTGTTAGCTCACGAATCACATCTAAATTAAAATGATTACATTCCAAAAATGTGCTGGTTAGGTTGATTTGGCTATGATAAATTGACCCTTAGTGTTAGGGGGGGATTAAATATGTGGGTTTATGGGGATAGGATGGGATATGTTAGGGGGAATTAAATACGTGGGGTTACGGGGGTAGGGTGGGTTATGTGTACTGTGGGGATTAAAGCAGGGACAGGGTACTGGATTTGAATGATCAGCCATGATCGTATTGAATGGTGGAGCAGGCTCGACGGGCCGAATGGCCTACTCCTGCTCCTAGATTCTATGTTTCTATGTTTCTATGGGTCTGACCTTTCTTTTTATTTAATTTAAAAACGGGGGTGTTTTATTTTTAGCAGAGAAGAATCCTGGCCTTGAACCATAGGGAAATTCGAACAAGATTAGGCCATTTAGCCCTTTGAGCTTGTTCAATTCAATTAAATCATGCCGGATCTCTACATTAATCCCATTTTCCCGCCTTGTAGCCTTATCTTAGGAAGGATGTTCTTGCCATGGAGGGAATGCAGCGAAGATTCACCAGACTGATACCTGGGTTGGCAGGAATGACATATGAGGAGAGATTGGGTCGATTGGGCTTATAATCGCTGGAGTTTAGAAGAATGAGAGGGGATCTCATTGAAACTTATAAAATTCTAACAGGACTAGACAGACTAGAGGCAGGAAGGATGTTTTCGATGGCTGTGGAGTCCAGAACCAGGGGACACAGTCTATGGATAAGGGGCTAGCCATTTAGGACAGCGATGAGGAGGAATTTCTTCACCCAGAGAGTTGTGAATCTGTGGAATTTCCTACCACAGAAGGCAGTTGAGGCCAACTCATTAAAAATATTCAAGAAGGAGTTAGATTTATTTCTTAAGGCTAAAGGGATCAAGGGATATGGGGAGAAGGCAAGGACAGGGTACAGAATTTGGATGATCAGCCATGATCGCATTGAATGGTGGAGCAGGCTCGAGAGGCCGAATGGCCCTACTCCTGCTCCTATCTTCTATGATTCTATGATTGACACCCTTACTGAAAAAAGATATATCTATCTCAGTCTTGAAAGCTTCAATTGACTCAACATACATAGAGTTTTGGGATAGAGAGTTTCAGAATTCAATACTCAGTGTGTGTGAAAATGTATATCCTGATATCACCAAGATTATGTCGCCTCGATCTGGATTCCACTCACCAGAGAAAATAGTTTCTCTTTATCTCCCTGTCGAATCATTTTATAATTCAAAACACCACACTGAGATCAACCATTAGCATTCTATATTTAAGGGATTACAAACCACGTTTATGCATAATTTCACACTTTAAACTCCAGTATCATTCTTTTTTTTATTCATTCCGTGATGTGGGCGTCGCTGGCAAGGCCAGCATTTATTGCCCATCCCTAATTGCCCTTGAGAAGGTGGTGGTGAGCCACCTTCTTGAACCGCTGCAGTCCGTGTGGTGAAGATACTCCCAGAGTGCTGTTAGGGAGGGAGTTCCAAGATTTTGACCCAGCGACGATGAAGGAACGGCAATATATTTCCAAGTCAGGATGGTGTGTGACTGGGAGGGGAACCTGGAGGTGGTGGTGTTCCCATGCGCCTGCTGCCCTTGTCCTTCTAGGTGGAAGAGGTCGCGGGTTTGGGAGGTGCTGCCGAAGAAGCCTTGGCGAGTTGTTGCAGTGCATCTTGTAGATGGTACACACTGCAGCCACGGTGCGCCAGTGGTGGAGGGAGTGAATGTTTAAGGTGGTGGATGGGGTGCCGATCAAGCGGGCTTCTTTGTCCTGGATGGTGTCGAGCTTAATGAGTGTTGTTGGAGCTGCACTGATCCAGGCAAGTGAATCTATTCTAATGAATCTGTGTGGCATTCTACCAAGGCCAATATATATTCCCAAAGTTGCGGTGCTGTGCGCAGTGCTCTAAGTGGGTTCTAACCAAGGCTCTGTTCAACTGAACCATATCTGCCTCCCCTTTATATTCCAGACCCTTTGAGATAAATGCGGATATTCCATTCGCCTTTTGATTGATTTTTATATCTGTCCACAAGCTTTTCATGATTAGTGTACAAGGGAGTGCATATCTCTTTGCTCGTCTACCGTCCCAGTTTCTCACCTTTTAGAATACAGTTCGATATTTGTTCTTGGATCCAAAGTTGATTACCTAAAAATTGCCCACATTGAACTCCAAAAGCCTCAGTTTTGCCCACTCACTGAATCTATCAATGCCCCTTTGTAAGTTTCTGTTCACGTCTGCAATACTTATTTGGATGCATTTAAAATTCGGAACCGATTACCGTGGAGTCTAAAACAAGGGCATATCGATAGAAATAAAAGGTAAGGGATAGTTTTTGCACAGTGTGTGCAGGAGGGTTTCCTGACACAATATGTGGATAGGCCGACAAGAGGTGGGGCCACGTTGGATTTGGTACTGGGAAATGAACCGGGCCAAGTGTTTGATTTGTATGTGGGAGAGCACTTTGGAGATAGTGACCACAATTCGGTAACTTTCACTATTGCAATGGAGAGGGATAGGGCCATACGGCAGGGCAGGGTTTATAATTGGGGGAGGGGTAATTATGATGCGATTAGGCAAGAATTAGGGAGTATAAGATGGGAACAGAAACTATCAGGGAAAGGCACAAACGAAAAGTGGAGCTTTTTCATGGAGCAATTACTGCGTGTCCTTGATAGGTATGT
The DNA here is from genome assembly GCA_030390025.1 of Squalus acanthias. NCBI lineage: Eukaryota > Metazoa > Chordata > Chondrichthyes > Squaliformes > Squalidae > Squalus > Squalus acanthias. The sequence goes on along the minus strand of JASTWF010000057.1, from coordinate 674,884 downwards.
CCCTGTCAGGCAGGGAGGAAATGGCCGAGTGAGAGAACCATGGTTCACAAAAGAGGTTGAATGTCTAGTCAAGAGGAAAAAGGAAGCGTATGTAAGGATGAGAAAACAAGGTTCAGTTGGGTCGATTGAGGGGTACAAGGTAGCAAGGAATGAGCTAAAAAAAGAGCTTAGGAGAGCTAGGAGGGGGCATGAGAAGTCCTTGGCGGGTCGGATCAAGAAAAACCCCAAGGCTTTTTACTCTTATGTGAGAAATAAAAGAATGACCAGGGTGAGGGTAGGGCCGGTCAAGGACAGTAGTGGGAACTTGTGCATGGAGTCAGAAGAGATAGGAGAGGTGATGAATGAATACTTTTCGTCAGTGTTCACCGAGGAGAGGGGCCATGTTCTTGAGGATGAGAGTGTGATAAAGGTGGATAGGCTGGAGGTGGTAGATGTTCTGAGGGAAGATGTTTTAGCAATTTTGAAGAACCTCAGGGTCGATAAGTCCCCTGGGCCAGATGGGATATATCCTAGGATTCTTTGGGAGGCAAGGGAGGAGATTGCAGAGCCTCTGGCTTTGATCTTTGGGTCCTCACTGTCCACGGGGATGGTGCCAGAGGACTGGAGAGTGGCGAATGTTGTTCCTCTCTTCAAGAAAGGAAATAGGAATGACCCTGGTAATTATAGGCCGGTTAGTCTTACTTCGGTGGTTGGTAAGATAATGGAAAAGGTCCTGAGGGATAGGATTTATGACCATTTGGAAAGGGGCAACTTAATCAGGGATAGTCAACACGGATTCGTGAAGGGTAAGTCTTGCCTAACAAATTTGATTGAATTCTTTGAGGAGGTAACTAAGTGTGTAGATGAAGGTAGAGCAGTTGATGTCGTATACATGGATTTTAGTAAGGCGTTTGATAAGGTTCCCCATGGTCGTCTCATGAAGAAAGTAAGGAGTTGTGGGATAGAGGGAAATTTGGCCGATTGGATAAGTAACTGGCTATCTCATAGAAGGCAGAGGGTGGTGGTGGATGGAACATTTTCGCACTGGAGACCAGTTACCAGCGGTGTGCCACAGGGGTCGGTGCTGGGTCCTCTGCTGTTTGTGATTTTTATCAATGACTTGGAGGAGGGGACTGAAGGGTGGATCAGTAAATTTGCTGATGACACCAAGATTGGTGGAGTAGTGGATGAGGTGGAGGGCTGTTGTAGGCTGCAAAGAGACATTGATAGGATGCAGAGCTGGGCCGAAAAATGGCAGATGGAATTTAACCCTGATAAGTGCGAGGTGATTCATTTTGGTAGGGCAAATTTGAGTAAGGATTACAGGGTCAACGGCAGGGTTCTGAGGAACGTGGAGGAGCAGAGGGATCTGGGGGTTCATATCCACAGATCTCTGAAGGTTGCCACTCAAGTGGATAGAGCAGTAAAGAAGGCCTATGGTGTGTTGGCGTTTATTAACAGAGGGTTTGAGTTTAAGAACCGTGAGGTTATGCTGCAACTGTACAGGACCTTGGTGAGACCACATTTGGAATATTGTGTGCAGTTCTGGTCACCTCACTATAGGAAGGACGTGGAAGCATTGGAAAGAGTGCAAAGGAGATTTACCAGGATGCTGCCTGGTTTGGGGGGGAGGTCTTATGAGGAAAGATTGAGGGAGTTGGGGCTTTTCTCTTTAGAGCGGAGGAGGATGAGAGGCGACTTAATAGAGGTTTATAAGATGATGAGGGGGATAGATAGAGTGGATGTTCAGAGACTATTTCCTCGGGTAGAGGCAGCTGTTACAAGGGGGCATAACTATAAGGTGCATGGGGGGAGATATAGAAGGGATGTCCGAGGTAGATTCTTTACTCAGAGAGTGGTTGGGGTGTGGAATGGACTGCCTGCTGTGATAGTGGAGTCGGACACTTTAGGAACTTTCAAGCGGTTATTGGATAAGCACATGGAGCACACCAGAGTGATAGGGAGTGTGATAGCTTGATCTTGGTCTCGGACAATGCTCGGCACAACATCGAGGGCCGAAGGGCCTGTACTGTGCTGTACTGTTCTATGTTCTACATGTTCTATGTAAGGGATTTAGGGCAGTTCGCAGGAGTTACAGAAGAGATTTGTGAGGCTGGTGTTTGAAGCAGAGTCCATCTCAACCATTTGAGAATAGGTTACATGGATGGTTGAAGGAAAAGGGAGTACAAGGTATTTGGAAAGAGGGCGAGTACATGGTCTTAGGATTAATTCCCTTGTGGGCTAACAGATTGGGCCAAACAGCCTGCCTCCATGTTGTACTTTTTCTGTAATTCTATCTGTGTGACCTCCTTGTATTCTACCAGCAAGTCCGACCAGACAGGCAGAATTTCAATCACCAGCCTCGCAACTCGCTCCTGTAACTCCTGCGACCTTTCCTGAATCTCTTACCTTTTATCTTTATCTATATGCACTTGTTTTAGACTCCCCAATCATCAATTCCGAAGTTTCAACGCGTCTTATTCATATTACTTAATAATCTGTGCAAGTCGTGGAAACTGATGTTCGTCAAATATCTTCCCATTGACTCATGACATCAGTCTATTGGTACCGTGATTAGCTGTAATTGATATATATTAATGACTTGGACTTGGGAGTACAGAGCACAATTTAAAAACTTGCAGATGATACAAAACTTGGAAGTATAGTGAACAGTGAGGAGGAGAGTGATAGACTTCAAGAAGAAATAGACAGACTGGTGGAATGGGCGGACACGTGGCAGATGAAATTTAACAGATGAAAGTGCGAAGTGATACATTTTGGTAGAAAGAACGAGGAGAGGCAATATAAGCTAAAGGGTACAATCCTAAAGGGGGTGCATGAACAGAGAGTCCTGGGAGTATATGTGCACAAATCGTTGAAGGTGGCAGGACAGGTTGAGAAAGCGGTTAATGATACATACGGTATCCTGGGCTTGATAAATAGCGGCATAGAGTACAAAAGCAAGGAAGTTATGATGAACCTTTATAAAACACTGGTTCGGCCTCAACTGGAGTATTGTATCCAATTCTGGACACCGCACTTTAGGAAGGATGTGAAGGCCTTACAGAGGGTGTAGAAAAGATTTACGAGAATTATTCCAGTGATGAGGGACTTCAGTTGCGTTGTTCTCCTTGGAGTAGAGAAGGTTGAGAGAGGAGCTTTGTGGAGGTGTTCAAAATCATGGTGCGTCTAGACAGAGTAGATAAAGATAAATTGTTCCCATTGGCGGAAGGGTCGAGAACCGGAGGACACAGATTTAAGGTGATTGCAGAAGAACTAAAGTCTACATGAGGAAAAACTTTTTTACGCAGCGAGTGGTTATGATCTGAAATGCACTGCCTGAAAGGGTGGTGGAGGCAGACTCAATCATAGCTTTCAAAAGGGAATTGGATAAGTATCTGAAGGATAAATGTTGCAGGGCTACGGGGAGAGGGCGGGGGGAGCTTAAGTGCTCTTGCAGAGAGCCGGTACGGGCTTGACAGGTAGAATGGCCTCCTTCTGTGCAGTAACCATTCTATTATTCTATGATTCACGATTCATACCCGGATGTTTGTCTTCAAAACAAGCTGCTGCTCCTCTGGTTGTGCAATCAATTATGCAATTATTTCGTTAAAGTTGTGACGATGTTATCCGACTAAAACGTGGCCAATGACAGTGCAATAGTCAGCCGGGAATATTCACCAAATCGGTTCTTCCGTTCCGTTTGTTTTGGTCTATTTAACGGTTCATTGTTGTAATGTTGCAAAAGCTCTGCCCCATCTAACTCACACCGAGTTACTGCACGGGGAACATGTCCATTCCCCGTTTAAGTTATTTACATACAGGCACTCGTAATTTCCTTGATCATTTCTGTCGGATCTTGTAATTTTATGCTCTTTGCTGGTCGTGGAACTCGGGAGTTCTTGATGATAATCACCACTCAGTTAAATTGCATCTCCATTGCATGTAATATTGGCGGTCTCTCCGGGTAACTACACATCAGAAAGTTTGTCAGAGGCAGAATCGAAATGGACGCGAGGCAGAGAAGGACATACTAAGAAGGATAAGCTTGGTCGAAGACATGGACGTTAAGGAGGCTTTCAAAGCTGGAGTTTGTGGTGGAGTGCTATACGTATGAATTGGTTCACGGGAGCATTAGGTGAATTTCGTGGAAAAGTTCCGAGAGTTAAGGGTGCAGTTCAAGATTAGGGCAAGAGGGAGCCTGAGCGGAAGCAATCTTTTGTTAGGTACTAGGAAGAGACAGACGTGTTAGAAGCAGCTGAATGAATGAATGTAGGACTGGTGAGGTCACCTGAGATAGCAAGATGGATGCTCCTGAATTTTAATAGCGGAGTTTACATTGCGGGAAAGTTTATATGGAGAACTTGGGGGCAGAGGAAATAAAGAGAGAGAGAGAGAGAGCAAGGACTGCTAAAATGGAGATTGAAATGACTGCGGGAGAGGAGTCTCTCAACTCAAATGTTGAGTGATGAAAGGAGCAGGATATCGCTGGGAGATGGTAATGGTGGGATTGGGGATCGTTTCACGACTATGATGTAATTGGAAGGTCAGGCGTATTGATCAAAGCGAGGTCTTGGCAGGAGCAGAAGTTACCATTGAAAGAGGAGGAGAGAAAAGGTATGATTTGATGATCAGGGCTGCCCTGCTACAGCGACGGCTTTGTTGGTGCAGGTGGTGGAGTGTACAAGCTGTCATCATAATTTAAGCCTTTATGCTTCCATTCGGGTGAATCTGCGGTGCAACCCCGCCAAATCCAATCCGAGGCTTCTGCAAAGGTATTGCCATGGTGCGCCAAATCTCAGTGAAAGCCAGTAGGTCAAATCAATCCTTCAATCAGCCACTTGAATGGCAAGGGCCTTATTGACGAGTGAACCGTCTTTCTGGATGGAAAGGAGGAGGAGAGGGGATTAATCCACTGAACAGTCAAAGGGGGGAGGTGGAGGGTCGGTGAGTGAAACGGGAAGGGGGCAGATGAGATTAGGCGTCAGCAGGCAACTGAGGACAAGGGTCTGTTAGGTTTTCTGCTCACAAGAAGCGAGCGGTGCGGCCTTCGATGGGCCCTTCGGAGATTTCCAAGAGAGGCACAAAGACCAACTGTGATAGTTCAAGGTATTCAAGCTTGGGATCCAGGAAGGCGAGGAGGAAGGCAGAGGAATGGTGATGGATTGGCTTAATGCGGGAGCGGGATGTACCTAAGAGGGAATTACACATCACAGAGAATCGGGAAAGGGACCTGGGGGTGATAACATATTGACCCTTAACCCATTCAGACAAGTTCTGGGCATGCCACATGCTGGGTTTTGGTTTGCAACAAACCGAAATACAGGTCAAGTCTAAGCAAGGAATGTTGACGTTAAATTGAACATTGGTCCGTGCCCACCTGGAGGGCAGTGGGCTGCTTTGTAACCCACATCAGAGACAGGACATGGGTGAACAGTCAGAAAACAGAAAAACCCAGAGTGCCTTCATAAAGACAGCTGCGGCGATGCAGACATTCATTATCAATTCCAATGTCACAACACGATTGGTTACACCAATCGACTCCATTTACGCAAGAACTAATTCAATGATTTAGAATTCTAGAACATTAGCTGTTGAAGTTCATTATTTTAGGGTAAATGTCGGCACTAACCTTGAGAAAAGCTCCGCCGAGCCCCCAAAAGCACTGAAATGAGAAAATATTAATTAAATATGCAAATTCCGACAAAAAAACCGAGGATCAATGTACAGTCTGACATTCAATATTTCTCAGCACGATTATATTGGCTGCATTCCACCCGTTTTGATTCAACTGCCGCTACAGGGCTTGAGCAGATTATGGCTCCGAATTTGCGGTCAGAGGCGAAGCAACGGAGTTCACCGCTGGGCCCGAAGTTAGCTTCCCACAAAGATCTCGCGATCTCTGTGGTCAGAAGTTCGGCTTTTCTGACGTGCTTGATTTCACAGATTGCACTGATTGCCGGCTGTGGGGGAGGTGGGGGGTGGGGACGGGGAACAGCGCCGCCAATGTCGGGGCGGTGAATGACTTAACACAACTTCAGGATTTCCGCGTTGGGCTACATCCTGAATTTGCAGTCAGTTTCAAAGGGGGAAACCTTCCAGGACAAAACAGCCCGCTTGCTCGACACCCCATCCACCGTCTTAAACATTCACTCCCTCCACCACCGGCGCACCGTGGCTGTAGTGTGTACCATCTACAAGATACACTGCAGCAACTCGCCAAGGCTTCTTCGGCAGCACCTCCCAAACCCGCGACCTCTACCACCTAGAAAGACAAGGGCAGCAGGCGCCTGGGAACATCACCACCTGCAAGTACCCCTCCAAGTCACACACCATCCTGACTTGGAAATATATCAAAGGCGCTGTGTCAAAATCCTGGAACTCCCTCCCTAACAGCACTGTGAGAGTAGCTTCAGCACACAGACTGGAGCGGTTAATAGGATCATAGAATCACAGAAAATAGGAGCAGGAGTAGGCCATTCGGCCCCTCGAGCCTGCTCCGCCATTCAATGAGATCATGGTTGATCATCCAAATTCAGTACCCTGTCCCTGCCTTCTCCCCATATCCCTTGATCCCTTTAGCCTTAAGAAATATATCTAACTCCTTCTTGAATATATTCAATGATTTGGCCTCAACTGCCTTTTGTGGTAGAGAATTCCACAGGTTCACCACTCTTTGGTGAAGAAATTCCTCCTCATCTCTGTCCTAAATGGCTTACCACTTATCCTTAGACTGTGACCCCTAGTTCTGGACTCCCCGACCATCGGAAACATCCTTGCAGCATCTAGTCTGTCTAGTCCTGTTAGAATTTTATAAGTTTCAATGAGATCCCCTCTCATTCTTCTAAACTCCAACGAATATAAGCACAATCGACCCAATCTCTCCTCGTACGTCATTCCTGCCATCCCAGGTATCGGCCTGGTGAATCTTCGCTGCACTCCCTCCATGTCAAGAACTTCCTTCCTCAAGAAGGCGGCTCATCACCACCTTCGCAAGGGCAATTAGGAATTGGCAATAAATGCTGGCCTTGCCAGGAACGAATAACTATTCGCTTGCTGCTATTACCACCACAAATTCCTGACCATTGTGCCTATATCGCGCAAGTTCAGAATTTCCTTCTCCACCATTCGTTCCCATTCTTTTATAAAGGAGGCGATTCAGCATGGAACATGGTACTAAAAACGGTGCCTATCAGTTTAGCTCTTAGGTAGAGGGATACTTTTCATGTCTCAGCTCAGTCGCTGTTTGTCCGCGAACAGTTTAACTACAGATGGTGTGAGGATGGACCGTGAGAGTGTCCTCAGCGGACTTTACAACGGGGCCACGCGGTAACGATCAGCCGCGGGCATTCTCCATGCATCTCTCTCTGTCCTACATCGCTCAGCTTTCCTGGAAGCTATTACTAGTTGCATCCCCCTCACCGATACACACTGGTAATTCAGCACAGTCCAAAAAAAACTGCTCCCCAGTCTAGAGTGCTCCACGCCAAACTACGAATTGCTTTTATCACTGAGATACTGCAGATCAGATATCGCCGCTCTCAGTCCAACTCTCCCGCTGACATTTCCCCAGCCAGCTGCACCACCGTCCGGGAATCCTCTACTTTTGGTATATCATTGTTTCAGGACTCACCAAAAAGCGGTACACGAGCGGCTGCATCCATTTTCTAACAAGAGCTGCTCTGAGATGGAAGAACTGTGAGGAATGATGATGAGTCACTTGCTCCGCCTCGCAGCAAGGGGATGGTGTTGAGATAATGAGAGCCGAAACAGCTTGGGAGCAAATGAGTTGTTTCTTACTAGTAAAGCAACAGTGCTGTGTTTTTTTAAAAATACGGAATAAATTATGGATTGGAACGTTGCAAGTGTCCAACATGGAAACCTTTCAATATGAAATATATTTAATAGATTTGATAGAGGTGTTCAAAATCATGAGGGGTCTAGACAGAGGAGATAGAGAGAAACTGTCCCATTGGCGGCAGAGTCGAGAACCAGAGGACACAGATTTAATGCGATTGGCAGAAGATCCAAAGGCCACATGAGGAAAAACTTTTTTTACGCAGCGAGCGGTTAGGATCTGGAATGCACTGCCTGAAAGGGTGGTGGAGAAAGATTCAACCGTGGCTTTCAAAAGGGAATTGGATAAGTATCTGAAGGAAAAGCAGATTACAGGGCTACGGGGAAACGGCGCGGGAGTGGGACTTGCTGAAGTGCTCTTGCAGAGAGCCGGCACGGGCTTGACGGGCCGAATGGCCTCTTTCTGTGCTGTAATCATTCTATGATTGTAAATGGTGATCATAGGATTGAATGGACCAGGTACCCCGAACAACACCGTAAGTACTGTGTGTGTGGTCAGAAGAGCGCCCCCTAATATATTGATCATTTTGTTCTATTTCCCAAAACACCCATCCGGTGGGCTCTTTTAGTGAGATGCTGTTAGCGCCATCGTCGTTGTCAGATTTATGTACAAGTCGATTAAAAAGAAAGCTGGAATATCCAGAAACTGGTAGAACTTTAGCTACATGGATGTCTACAATAATGCATTTACACGGGGATGTTTAATATAACTCAGATATTGAGTTTGTTTACAGTTTCTAATAATTACGTGAATTCTACCTTCTTTAGTTAGGCCATGATAGTGCGAGTTACTGAATTAATTATTGGCGATTTACTCGAATTATCTCGTACTCAAGGTCCTCCATATTTTCCGCAGTATATATCTTTCCACGAGTGTTAAAGCGGGCAACATGAGGATTAATGCATGTTGAATTGAACCACTGCAAGATATTTTCTCGAAATTAGCTTTATTTAAAGTATACAGGTTAGTTACGTTTCAAAAAAAATTAAAGTACGCAATGAATCCAAACATCAGCTGTCCATGTTTTACCAGTTCCAGGTCACACATCAGCCCTGTGCTCGCTGACCTGCGGTGACTCGTGCTCCACCAACGCCTCGAGTACAATATTGCCATCCTCGTGCTCAAATCCCTCCATGACCTCGCTATGCCCGCACTCTCCTCCAGCCCCACAAATCTCCAGCAAATCCTCCAACTCTCCCGCGTTGCGTCTCTCCATCTCCCTTCACCCACAATTAGCGACAGTGTCTTCAGTGGGATAATCCCTGGAGCTCACTCCCGAAACATCTCCGCCTCTCCACATCTCCCTCCTCCTTCATGGACCTCCCTAAACGCTATGTCTTTGATCAAGCATTTAGTCACCCGCCCCTATGTCTCTATTCCATGGCTCTGTGCCAGGTTTTTTGACGAATCAAGCCAATGCCCAGTGTCTTGCGACATTCTCCTCGCGGCGCTACACAATTGCAAGTTGTTGTTGTCATTGGCTGACCCACGAGAAAAGTTTGTCGCAGAATTTTGCATTTCAGACACGGAATAAGATCTGGAATGAAATATTGTGGCGGGCCGGCCCAAGGTCATTTTTCTGCAATGCTGAATTTTCAGTCCATGTTGCCGTTTTCGGTGGCCGTCATGAAGCGATTAATTCGACCTCATCCCGTCAGTTAAGCGGGCTCAACCAACAAAATAACGTTCACTAATCGTGCTGCAATCTCATGAAGTAAGCGTCTTCACAAACTGGGGAACATTGTGTTAAGTCATCAGAAGAAATACGTCAATGCAGACCAAAGAAGAGACAAACGTTTCAACTCGGAATCGGGACTGGCATTCGCCCGTTACTTTCAAGGTTTAGGCTTTATGTGCAGTTTGTTGTAGCGAGACCTCCAATCGTTACCATATTGCCGAAATAGTTGAACAATTGTAGCAACTACTAACATGTTTTCACTGCAGATGAACAAAGCTTATATTCAACTCGTCTTACACGTAATAAACATTGACATTAGTGCTGGTTGATTTCTCAAACCTTTCCAGTCTTTTTTATACAGCTGTTTGGAATATGTCTAAAACATTGCATTTGTTTATCTCTGAAATGAGCAGTTTTCGCAGGAAGCAAAATGATAAATTTTTCGTGGCCGAAGTAAAATAACATATATATATATATTAACTTCAATGTACAGCCCAGGTGCAACAGTAATAGCCCTCTGGAGGTGTAGAGACGGAGATGTTTGGGGAGGGTAGTCCAGACTGAGAGCCTAGACCGCTGGAGACACGGACACCATTGGTGGGGCGAGGGGGCGTGGAGTTGCACAAGAGGGGATAGAGTACAGGGATAGGGAGCGGCGAGACCATGAAGGGACTTTAACACGACCATGAGAGTTTTAAAATCGAGGCCTTGGTGGATCCTGGGCCACTGTAGGTCAGCGACCACAGGGGTGATGGGTGAGTGGCAGTTGGCGCAACTGAGGATATGGGTAGCAGAGTTTTACATTGGTTGGTGTACTTTTTCATGACCTTACAGCTATATTTTAGTTAACTCTTGCCAGTTTCATTAATAGTTATGTCCGGTCAAGGAAATCTTAGAGCCATTCCTGCATTCCTCTATTATCTGATCTCAGCTACAATTTAACTTCCATTTTCTTCAACACAGGGCATCTGTTCACCTACGTTTCATTGTTATCTCCAGAAGTTACAACATTCCTACAAAAGAACACGTCATTTATAAAGGCATTGATTAAGCAAGGACAGTCAGCATGGATTGTTAAGGGAAGGTCGTGTCTGACTAACTTGATTGCATTTTTGGAGGAGGTAATAAGGAGGGTTGATGAGGGTAGTGCGTTAGATGTATATGGATTTTAGCAAGGCATTTGACCAGGTCCCATATAGCAGACTGGTCAGAAAAGTAAAAGCCCATGGGATCCAAGGGGAAGCAGCAAGTAGGGTCCAAAATTAGCTCAGTGGCAGGAAGCGAAGGGTAATGGTCGACGGGAGCTTTGTGACTGCAAGGCTGTTTCCAGTGGGGTTCCACAGGGCTAAGTACTAGGTCCCTTGCTTTTTGTGGTATACATCAATGATTTACGCTTCAATGTAGGGGGCATGATTAAGATGTTTGCAGATGATACAAAAATTGGCCGTGTGGTTGATAATGAAGAAGAAAGTTGTGGACTGCAGGAAGATATCAATGGACTGGTGAGGTGGGCAGGAAAGTGGCAAATGGAATTCAATCCGGAGATGTGTGAGGTAATGCATTTGGGGAGGGCTAACAATGCAAGAGAATACACGATAAATGGTAGGACAGATCCCTGAAGGTAGCAGGAAAGGTAGATAAGGTGGTTAAGAAGGCACACGGGATACTTTCCTTTATTAGCTGAGGCATAGAATATAAGATCAGGGAGCTAATGCTTGAACTGTATAAAACACTAGTTAGGCTGCAGCTATAGAATACTGCGTGCAGTTCTGGTCACCACTTTAGAGGAAAGATGTGATTGCACTAGAGAGGGTACTGAGGAGATTTACGAGGATGCTGCCAGGAATGGAGAATTTTAGCTATGAGGAAAGTTTGGATAGTCTGGAGGTGTTTTCTTTGGCACCGAGGAGGCTGAGGGGAGATTTAATTGAGCTGTATAAAATTATGAGGGGCCTAGATAGAGTTGATAGGAAGGACCTATTTCCCCTATCAGAGAGGTCAATAACCAGGGCGCATGGATTTAAAGTAATTGGTAGGAATTTTAGAGGGGAGTTGAGGAGAACCTTTTTCACCTCTTCAATGAGCTGATTCGCTCACATAATCATGACCTAATTAGAAGGGGTAGAGTTCAAATAATTATCACCAAATGTGAGCCAACTCAATATCGGAGGCAGATTACACATACCAGTGTACATTCATTATAGCCGCCTTTCGTGGTGGGGATCTGGAACGCACTTCCTGAAAAGGGTAGTAGAAGCAGAAACCCTCACCATATTTAAAAAGTACTTGGATATGCACTAGAATTGGCGTAACCTACAGGGCTACGGACCAAGAGCTGGAAAGTGGGATTAGGCTGGACAGCTCTTTTTCGGCCGGCACAGAGAAGATGGGTCGAATGGCCTCCTTTTTTGCGGGAAATTTCTATGATTCGATGAATCTCATCTCAATGACATTGCACCGTTACAACCCACTTATGAACGCTTGCGCTACACAATTAAAAGCGTCTCTTCAATGAGCTGATTCGCTCACATAATCATGACCTAATTAAGAGGGGTAGAGTTCAAATAATTATCACCAAATGTGAGCCAACTCAATATCGGAGGCAGATTACACATACCAGTGTACATTCATTATAGCCGCCTTTCGTGTAACTAAATCGCTACCTGTTTTGCATGATCCTGTTTATTTTAATTGGCTTCGATATAAAACAGACAACGTTTCTGTGCCGACAGCATCTCACTAAAAGAGCCCACGGGATGGCTGTTTTGGGACATAGGCTTTGGATTGAGGCACTTTGTAGCTGTATTTATCTGTACTGCGCCTGACTTTTGGGTGCTTGATGCTGACACCGACTTCCTCAAGTGAAGTAAAATACCAGTGGTAGAACGGGAGTTCGTGACAATGACGAATGTCGACGTTCTAATCAAACACCAATGATCGACGGTGTTGGTCTGGGTACATAGTTAATTTTAGCCACTTCGTGCTGTGATCATCGTATAATATTCCAAGGTTGCCATGTTGGAGCCTTGCAAATTCCCATTCCATATTTTATTCCAGGTTGGACAAAACCCAGTTCTGTTGCTTTAATTGTGTGGACCACCTCACTTCCTGCCAGCCGCTGTTTCAGCTGTCATTCTTCAAACACTTCCGGTGTCCTCTTGCTGGGAGGCGGAGCAAGTGACTGAGCCGCTGTTCCTTACAGTTCTCACGTCTCAAATTAGATCCAATTGGAAAATGGATAAAGTCGCTGTTTTACTGCTCTTTGGTGAGTCGTTAAACTATTTTATATAAAGGTACAACATTCCTAGACTGTGATGCAGCTGGGTGGGACAATGTAGATTGGCACTGAACCCAGCGGTGTTCGACCACCGCCAGTTTACTGAATAAAAACGATTCGTGGTTTGGTGTGATGCCTCTCGATTGGAAAGCTATCGGAGCAGACACTTGCTGGTGCTCAATTCGAGGTGGTTAACTGTGAGAGAGGGCAAATTCTGAATGGGATTGACAGGGTAGATGCTGAGAAGTTGTTTCCCCTGGCTGGAGTGTCTACAACTAAGGGGCATAGTCTCAGGATAAGGGATCGGCCATTTAAGACCGAGATGAGGAGGAATTTCTTCACTCAGAAGGTTGTGAATCTTTGGAATTCTCTGCCCCAGAGGGTTGTGGATGCTCGTTCGTTGAGTATATTCAAGACAGAGATCGATAGATTTTTGGATTCTAGGGGAATCAAGGGATATGGAGATCGGGCGGGAAAGTGGAGTTGAGGTCGATGATCAGCCATGATCTTATTGAATGGCGGAGTAGGCTCGAGGGGCCGTATGGCCGACTCCTGCTCCTATTTCTTATGTTCTTAAATGGTATCAGTTTCCGGGAAAGTTGACCCATTGAGGGTGGAGACAGAAGCAGAGAGAGTGCCCGCTGCTTGATGATTACTTCGTGGCCCCGTTGTAAAGTGTTGAGTAGTGGATGGCCGCTGTTGACAATAACAGGCTGCAAGCTCCCACCATCTGTAGTTAAACTGTTGGCGGGCAAACCGTGTCTGAGCGCAGACATGGAAAGTGCAGAAAGGCAAAAATGATAGGCGCCGCCCTTAGAACCATGAAATAAGCGAGAAAAGCAAATAAACTCACGACAGTCTTTTTCTGAAAGTGCATGAGTTAAGCAGTTGAATTTTGAGGTTTTGCATATTTTCTACTATCGGTTCTACAACGCACTGCTAAATCTGCAGCACAGCCATAAATGTGCCTAAAATGAAATCGGGCGGTGGCTTAAATGGGCTGCGATTCTCTATGAGCCTACTTTGTGTTGCTGTCGGAGACCAATTTCACTCAGTTGTATCGCAGGCATTCTGGGACTAAAATTGGAGGTGGACCGAAATGCATGATCACTTTCAACGGATCATCCTCCGCCAGTTCCGCCACCTCCAGCGTGATCCCACCACCAAACGCATCTTCCCCTCACCTCCCCTTTCAGCATTCCGCAGGGACCGCTCTCTCTGCGACACCCTAGTCCACTCCTCTATCACCCCCAGCACCCCTTCCCCTTCGCCCGGCACCTTCCCGTGCATGCGCAGGAGATGTAACACATGCCCTTATACCTCCCCTCTTCCCACTGTCGAGGGCCCCAAATATGCCTTCCATGTGAAACAGCGATTTAATTGTACTTCCTGCAATTTATTATACTGTATTTGCTGCTCACGATGTTGTCTCCTCTACACTGGGGAGACCAAACGTAGATTGGGTGACCGCTTTGCGGAACACCTCCGTTCAGTCCATAAGGGGGACGCCGAGCTTCCGGTGGCCTGTCACTTTAATTCTCCGCTCCACTCCCACTCTGACCTCCCCGTCCTCGGCCTCTTGCATTGTTCCATGGAAGCTCAGCGTAAGCTCGAGGAACAGCACCTCATCTTTCGTTAAGGCACCCTACAGCCCACTGGACTCAACATCGAGTTCAACAATTTTAGATCATAACCTCGGTCGCTATCAGATTTATATTTTATTTTTTCATCCACCCTTTTGTTTGGCCCCCCTTTTTTTCCCTTTCAGAAGCTGGCAGCTGTCCTTCATTCTGCCAGTGCATTTCACACTTCATTTAGCCTCAACCTGTCACATTAACACCTTGATTTCTCTTAATGTCTCTTAATCTCTCCTTTTGTTCTTGCATCCCTGCCCCCTTTTCCAAGCTTTATACTTGCTTTAAATCTATTTCATTTCCTGCTTTTTTCTCAGTTCTGACGAAAGGTCTTCGACCTGAAACGTTAACTCTGTTTCTCTCTCCACGGATGCTGCCTGGCCTGCTGAGTTTTTCCAGCGTTTTCTGTTGTTATGCGTGATTACTTGTTAGACGGCCCGACCGATTGTCAGTTCCATGAAATCTGTAACATTCATATTTTCTCCTTCTAGCGGTTTATGGGGCTCTGCAGATCGTTTCTCAAGGTTAGTGTGAACGTTAATCACTAGAATAATGAAATTGTACAGCTAATGCTCTATACTGCTAACTCGTAGAATTAGTTTTGAAGTAAATACATTTGATTGCTGTAACCAATCATCTTGTGACATTTGTAGCGGGCTTGCAGGTTTGCATCACAGCCGCTGTCGTTGAGGCAGCACTATGCAACATGTCATCGTTTAATGATAAAAAATAAAGACTTGCATTTATATAGCGCCTTTTGAAGTGGAGTCACTGTTGCAATGTGTGAAACTCCCAATTTGCGCACAGCAAGCTCCCAAAAGGAGCAATGTGATAATGACCAGATAATCTGTTTTTGCTATGTTGGTTAAGAGATAAATATTGGCCAGGACACCCGGGTTAACTCGCCTGCTCGACTTCGAAATAGTGCCATGGGATCTTTTACGTCCACCTGAGAGAGTAAACGGGACCTCGGTTTAACATCGCATCGGAAAGACGGCAGCTCCGACAGTGCAGCGCTCCCTCAGCACTGCACTGGAGTTTCAGCCTAGCTTTTCGGGCTCAAGTCCCTGGAGTGGGAACTTGAACCCACAACCTTCTGATGTCAGAGGCGAGAGCTGCTACCCATTGAGCCACAGCTGACACTCGCAGAAAGGGGCAATTAGACCCATCGTGGCAGTGCCGCCTCGTTGAAAGCGCTATCAAATTAGTCCCATTCCCTTGCCCTTTCCCCAGAGCCCTGCAAAATGTTCCCCAGAAGTATTTACCCAATTCCCTTTTGAAATTTATGATTGAACATGCTTCACCCACCTTTTAATGCAATGCATTGCAGATCATAACAGCTGGCTGAATAAATAAATCCTCATCGCTCCTCTGTTTTTTGCCAATCAGCTTACAATCTGTGTCCTCTGGTTACCGACCCTCTGCCAATGGATAAAGCTCCCTATTTACCCTTCATGATTTTGAACACCTCTGTTCAATCTCCCCTTAATCTTCTCTGTTCTAAGGAGAACAATCCCAGCTTCTCCAGTCTCTCCACATAACTGAGGTCCCTCATCCTAGGTACCATTCTGGTCAATCTCCCCTTAACCTTCTCTGCTCTAAGGAGAACAACCCCAGCCTCTCCAGTCTCTCCACATCACTGAAGTCCCTCATCCCTGGTACCATTCTGGTCAATCTCCCCTTAACCTTCTCTGCTCGAAGGAGAACAACCCCAGCCTCTCCAATCTCTCCACATCACTGAAGTCCCTCATCCCTGGTACCACTCTGGTCAATCTCCCCTTAACCTTCTCTGCTCTAAGGAGAACAATCCCAGTTTCTCCAGTCTGTCCACCTAACTGAAGTCCCTCATCCCTGGTACTATTCTGGTCAATCTTCCCTTAAGCTTCTTTGCTCTCAGGAGAAAAATCCCAGCTTCTCCAGTCTGTCCACATAACTGAAGTTCCTCATCCCTGGTACCATTCTGGTAAATCTCCTCGGCACCCTCTACAACACCTTGATATCCTTCCATAAATGCGGTGCCCAGAATTGGACACAAATCTCCACTTGGCATCTAACCGGAGATTTACAAAGTTTCAGCATAACTTCCTTGTTTTGGTACTCTAGGCTGCGTTTTATAAAACCAAAGATCCCGTATGTTTTTGTGTCAGCTATCTCAACTTGTCCTGCTACCTTCAAGGCTTTGTGTTTGCATAACCCAGGTCTCTCTGTTCCTCCAAAACCTTTTACATTATACCCTTTCATCTATATTACCAAAATATATCACTTCACTTTTCTCCGTGTTAAATTCCATATGACATGTGTCTGCCTATTTCACCGGGCTGTCTATGTCCTGATGAAGACTGTTACTATTCGCCTCAATAATTACTATTTTTCCCAAGGTCGTATCATCTGCAAACTTTAAAATTGCGCCCTGTCCATATCATTAACATAGATCAGAAAGAGCAGTGGAACTAATACATACTCCTGGGGATATCGCTGTATACTACCTTTCAGTCTGAAAACAATTTTCCACCACTACACTCTGCTTTCTGTCCTTTCGTCAATTTTATATCCACGTTGCCACTGCCGCTTCAATCCCATGGGCTTCATAGAATCAGAGAATCATAGAATGGTTACAGCGCAGAAGGAGGCCATTCGGCCCGTCTAACCCGTGCCGGCTCTCTGCTAGAGCACTTCAGCTAGTCCCACTCCCCCACCCTCTCCCCGCAGCCCTGCATTTTCCTTCAGTTTCGTATCCAATTCGCTTTTGAAAGCCACGATTGAATCTGCCTCCACCACCCATTCAGGCAGTGCATTCCAGATCCTATCCACTCGCTGCGTAAAAAAAGTTTTTCCTCATGTCGCCTTTGGATCTTCTGCCAATCCCCTTAAATCTGTGTCCTCTGGTTCTCGACCCTTCTCTAATGTGATATTTTATCAAACGCCTTTTGAAATTTCCTGTACACAACATCAACTGCAATACCTTCATCAACCTTCTCCATTGTTTAATCACAAAACTCAATCAAGTTAGTAAAACACATAGTAAAACATAGAAGATAGGAACAGGAGTCGGCCATTTGGCCCCTCGAGCCTACTCCGCCATTTAATGAGATCATGGCTGATCATCCAAATTCAGTACCCTGTCCCTGCTTTCTCCCCATATCCCTTGATCCCTTTAGCCTTATTAAATCTATCTAACTCCTTCTTGAATATATGTAATGAATTGGCCTCAACTGCCTTCTGTGGTAGAGAATTCCATAGGTTTACCACTCTCTGGGTGAAGAAATTCCTCCTCATCGCAGTCCTAAATGGCGTACCCCTTATCCTTAGACTGTGACGCCTGGTTCTGGACTCCCCCGCCATCGGGAACATTCATCCTGCATCTAGTCTGTCTAGTCCTGTTATAATTTTATAAATTTCAATGAGATCCCCACTCATTCTTCTAAACTCTAGCGAATACAAGCCCAATCGTCCCAATCTCTCTTCATACGTCATTCCTGCCATCCAACACGAGTTGCCTTTAACACATCCGTGCTGGCTGTTATTCAATAACCAATATTGTTTCAAGTGGCAATTAATTTTGTCCCGGATTATTGCCTCTATAAGCATCCCTACCACCGGCGTTAAGCTGACTGACCTTCAATTGCCGCGTTTATCCATCTCCACCTTTTGAACAGGGGCTTAACCTTTGTAGTCCTCTGGTTCACTGACACCGCTCCTGTATGTGAGGAGGATTGAAAGATCGTGTCCAGAGCTTACGCTATCTCTACCCTTACTCCCCTCAGCAACCTTGGAAGTATCCCATCTAGACCGGGTGACATTTCCAATTTGAAAGCTGCCAATCTTTTAACTACCTCCTCTTTATCTATTGTTATCCTTTCCAAGTTCTCTCTATTTCCTACTTTACTGCTACATTGACAGCAGGCTCTTCTGTAGTGAAGACAAATGCGAGTATTCACTTAAAACCTTCAGCCCTAATCGATTGCATCCTTCCTTTGACTGCTCTTTTACTAGTCACACAAACACTCTTTGTCCCTCTTATTTCCTTTTCTATTTCTCATCTGTACTTTCTGTATTGTGCTTGGTTATCTACAGCTTCATGAGCATTATATTTATCATAAGCCTCCTTTTTCTGCTTCATTTGTATCCTTGTGCCTTTAGTCATCCAGCGAGCTCTAGCATTAGATTTCCTTCCTTTGCGCCTTTTGGGAATGTGTCTAGTCTGTACCCGAACTATTTCCTAATCGAACGCCTTCCATTGCTCATTTACCAGCCAATCTTCGAATCCACTCCCCTTTCAACTCACTAAAAATAGCTCACTTCCAGGAAAGTGTTTTTGCGTTTGATTTTTGCTCGGCATTTTCCATACTATTCTAACGCCAATGATCACTTTTGCAAAAATGCTCTCACACTGGGACAGCTTTCACTTGTCACATTTGATTCCTCAGAACCAGGTCAAAAACTATTTCTTCCGTTGTTGGGCTGGTTACATAATGATCAAAGCAAGATCTTTTTAACACGTTTCTGGAATTCCTTCCCCTTGTTGCCTTTTGCTCTGTTATTTTACAATCTATATTAGAATAATTTAAGTCCCCCATCACCTTTATCATTCTTGCTTCTTTCTTAAATGTGACTGCAAATTTGATCCTCTTAGAGTACTGCGTACAGGTCTGGTCCCCATGTTATAAAAAAAGGATATAGAGGCACTGGAGAGGGTGCAGAGAAGCTTTACAAGGATGTTACCAGAAATGCGAGGGTATACCTATCAGGAAAGGATGAACAGGCTGGGTCTCTTTCCTCTTGAAAAAAAAAGGCTGAGGTGTGACCTAATAGAGGTCTTTAAAATTATGAAAGGTTTTGATAGAGTGGACACAGAGAAAATGTTTCCACTTGTGGGGAAGAGCATAACTACAGTCCATCAATATAAGATAGTCACCAAGAAATCAATAGGGAATTCAGAGGAAACTGATTTACCCAAAGAGTGGTTAGAATGTGGAACTCGCTACCACAGGGAGCGTTTGAAGCGAATAGTATAGATGCATTTAAGGGAAGGCTAGACAAGCACATGAGGGAGAAGGGAATAGAGGGTTATGCTGATAGACTTAGATGAGGAAAGACGGGAGCAGGCTCGTGTGGAGCATAAACGCCGGCATGGACTGGTTGGGCCGAATGGCCTGTTTCTGTGCCGTATGTCCTATGTAATCCTGTCTACTTCCTGCTATTTGACACATACAGTAGCGTAGTAGCTCATGCGCTGTTCCTTATTTCTAAACAAATAGATTCTGTCTTTCAAACCTCAGTTAAATCATCCCATTCCAGTGCTGCAACAGTATCAATACTGCCATCCACTCTTTATTATCTTCCCTGTCATAGAATGATAGACATTTATGGCACAGAAGGAGGCCATTCGGCCCATCGTGTCTGTGCCGATAGAAGAATCATAGAAAAATAATTTCATTTTAAAATATAGTCAACAGCTTAGATTTCGACTGTGCTCATTACCTAGAAAGACAGTTCACAGCACTTTACCGGGTGGTGTAGCAAGTGCACAGGCCAGGGAGAGGTTTGGGACAAAAGACAGTTGAGTCGGGCTCGGGTTATATTTTAGTCTACGGTGTGTAATCTGATTGCTGGAAATGCAAAAGACACAGGATAAAGTAATGACAAGCTGCTGGGACCTTTGGACCTGTACTTCAGCACGAGTTACCACCTTCAGGGGAAAACGTTTGCAAAAAACACAGCCAAGAAAATCTTTGTACTTCCACGTGAGAAACAAAATACGCTACATCTCCTTCATTTTTTTATAGGTTCATGGGATTTGGGCTTCGCTGGCAAGGCCGGCTTTTATTGTCCATCGCTAGATGCCCTTGAGAAGCTGGTGGTGAGCCGCCTTCTTGAACCGCTGCAGTCCGTGTGGTGAAGGAGCTCCCACAGTGCTGTTAGGGAGGGAGTTCCAGGATTTTGACCCAGCGATGATGAACGAACGGCCGATATATTTTCAAGCCAGGATGGTGTGTGACTTGGAAACAAAGAAAGACTTACGTTCATATAGCGCCTTTCACGACCACCGGACGTCTCAAAGCGCTTTACAGCCAATTAAGTACTATTTGAAGTGGAGTCACTGTTGTAATGTGGGAAACGCGGCAGCCAAGTTTCGCACAGCAAGATCCCACAAACAGCAATGTGATAATGACCAGGTAATCTGTTTTTTGGAGGGGAAGTTGTAGGTGGTGGTGTTCCCATGCCCCTGCTGCCCTTGTCCTTCTAGGTGGAAGAGGTCGCGGGTTTGGGAGGTGCTGCCGAAGAAGCCTTGGCGAGTTGCTCCAGTGCATCTTGTAGATGGTACACACTGCAGCCACGGTACGCCGGTGGTGGAGGGAGTGAATGTTTAAGGTGGTGGATGGGGTGCCAATCAAGCGGGCTGCTTTGTCCAGGATGGTGTCGAGCTTCTTGAGTGTTGTTGGAGCTTCACTGATCCAGGCAAGTGGAGAGTATTCCATCACACTCCTGACTTGTGCCTTTTAGATGGTGGAAAGGCTTTGGGGAGTCAGGAGTTGAGACACTCGCCGCAGAATACCCAGCCTCTGACCTGCTCTTGTTGGCGCAGTATTTATGTGGCTGGTCCAGTTAAGTTTCTGGTCATTAGTGACCCCCAGGATGTTGATGGTGGGAATTCAGCGATGGTAATGCTGTTGAATGTCATGGGGCTTTGGTGGGACTCTCGCTTGTTAGGTATAATCATTGCCTTCAATATTAATCCTACCGTCCTTCATAATTACCAGCATAGCTATTTAGGGCAAAAGTATTTCCCTCATCAACTGGAGGCTTAAATATTTCAAGTTGAAGATGCAGTGGTTATTTAAACATTAGCTGCTGCTCACCATTGGTTCCCGTGGAGTTGCTTAGCGTGCTCAGCAAGCAGAAGCACGTGGAATTCGAGGCTATCCGTTCTATATTCCTTTTATGTTTTTAAAAATACGACAGAAACATTTTGCTATGTATGCAACACTGTTTAGATTTGGGGGAAGAAAAATTGCACCATTTCCCGAGAAATTACTGTAACCTGCAGGGCATAACTTGCGCCGTAATAGTTCCACCATCACCCCCACTGAAGATCTAAGCCTATCTGTCGCGTATGCCTTTTTAGTTAAAAAGTAGTGGATATGAGCACATTGATTTGATATTTTTTTCGAAATGACTCATCCCAAGAAGTCTGAATATTTGATGTCATAGCTATTTAGAGCTGATGATTCGAAAATGCAAGACCACACTGGACAGACAGATCTCTCTGAAATGTTAACCTCAGATCAATATGTCCAGTATATTTATTTAAAATTCAGCTTGAATCAAAAAGGAGTGACATTTTTTTCAATAATAGAGGGTATTTTTTTACCATCACTCAAAAAGAGTTAAATAAATGTGTTAGCTGTTCTACCAGATAGTGTGACAATACATAGTAGCTGGTCGCTTGTATCTTCTGCTGCCTGTTGAAACATGAACACAGATGTGGTCTACTCAGCCCCAGCCTAATTGAAAGTGTTGGCTTTGGTAAGGTAGAAGGACTGCTACTTTGATGAAACTGTACGACAGCTCAACTGAAGATTCTTGGTATCAACTGCAATTTGCGGTAAAAATCAATATTTCACAACATTAATCATACCTGTCATTGCATAAGGGGAGTCAAGACCAAGTGCATTATTCAAGACAAGCAGAGATACAGGGCTGGGGGAAGAGGTCTGAGAACGTTAACTTAGCAAGATGTGGAGGGGGGGTTGTGGCGATCTCCCTTTAAGAGAGATCTGCCTGATTTTATTGCGAGGGTTTTAAATACCCCATCCTCAATTACCTCAGTACGGAGAGAAGACAGGGGCATCATAGTTCTACAGGGAAGAGGCACAAGGTTCCTGACCATAGGTGCCCGGAACTATGTTTGTTCAATCTCAAGTATTCACAGACACAGGGCCTGTGGTTAGTTTAGATCCAAAGGCTGAGGAAGGACAGATGACCTCTTTTGACTTCCATGGATGTCCTTAAAGAAGTGCATAGGGGGAAGAAGGAATAGCAGAACAATTAGTGTGCCTATAGGAATGCGTTTTATTGCCAGGTTCATACTTAGAATTTTATTGAATGAAATCTAGTGATCAGAACTAGAATTGTGATCACAGTAGCGATAGGAGTATAGATGAGCAAATTCTGGTTTTGGTTGTAACATTGTTATTGAGATTCACCCATCACATTGCCACTTTCCTGTGTAACAGGTATTTTTTTTATTCGTTCCTGGGATGTGGGCGTTGCTGGCAAGGCCCAGCATTTATTGCCCACCCCTAATTGCCCTTGAGAAGGTGGTGGTGAGCCGCCTTCTTGAACCGCTGCCGTCCATGCGGTGAAGGTACTCCCCCAGTGCTGTTAGGGAGGGTGTTCCAGGATTTTGACCCAGCGACAATGAAGGAACGGCGATATACATCCAATTAGGATGGTGTGTGATTTGGAGGGGAACTTGGAGGTGGTGGTGTTCCCATGCGCCTGCTGCCCTTGTCCTTCTAGGTGGTAGAGGTCGCGGGTTTGGGTGGTACTGCCGAAGAAGCCTTGGCCAGTTGCTGCAGTGCATCTTGTAGATGGTACACACTGCAGCCACGGTGCGCCGGTGGTGGAGGGAGTGAATGTTTAAGGTAGTTGATCGGGTGCCAATCAAGCGGGCTGCTTTGTCGATGGTGTCGAGCTTCCTGAATGTTGTTGGAGCTGCATTCATCCAGGCAAGTAGAGAGTATTCCATCACTCTCCTGACTTGTGCTTTGTAGATGCTGGAAGGCTTTGGGGAGTCAGAAGGTCAGACACTCGCCGCAGGATACTAAGCCTCTGACCTGCTCTTGTTGGCACAGTATTTATGTAGCTGGTCCAGTTAAGTGTCTGGTCAACGTTGACCCCCAGGATGTTGATGGTAGGGGATTTGACGATGGCAATGCCATTGAATGTCATGGGGCAGTGGTTAGACGCTCGCTTGTTGGAGATAGACATTGCCTGGGACTTGTGTGGAGTGAATGTTACCTGCCACTTATCAGCGCAAGCATGGATGTGATGCAGGTCTTGTTGCTTGCGGGCATGGACTGCTTCATTATCTGAGGAGTTCCGAATGGCACTGAACAATGTGCAGTCATCAGCGAACATCCCCACTTCTGTCCTAAGGCTGAAGGGAAGGTCATTGATGAAGCAACTGAAGAATGTTGGGCCCAGGTCACTGCCCTGAGGAACTCCTGCAGCGAAGTCCTGGGGCTGTGATGATTGACCTCCAATCACCACAACCACCCCACTTTGTGCTAGGTATGATTCCAGCCAGTGGAGATTTTTCCCCCCGCTTGACTTCAGTTTTACTAGGGCTCCATGATGCCACACTCGGTCAGCTGCTGACTTGAAGTCAAGAATTACCCAACCCACCTTCTGTTGTTACTGATACATTAGTCAACTCCCACTATTCTGTTCTGCTCCCACTATTTTGTCCGAATCACAAGCTGAAGCTGGCTCCTTTTAGTGGCAGACTTATGAATACGATTTTTTTCATAGGTCGGAGTCTGCCACCAGAATAAAAGGAGCTGGATATAACAGATTACTTGGAAGGGGATGGCTTTTAGTTAAAGGTCTCCCAGAATTCAAGTTAAAACAGCACCGTTATAAAAAGAACTTCAGATAAGCAGCACCCTTTCCACCAGTGTCAATTTACAATTTGCCATCAAGACAGCTTTCCAATTTGTGAGCAATGTCACGCTGCAAACATACTTCGTATTAGGACCCACACGATCCACAGGGCGTTGAATGTCAACAATGGTCTACCAGATTAGCACCTATCCATTTCGTAACTCAAGACAGTGGGAATATGATTGGGTTAACAAACGCAATCATAATTGAAACACATGATTGTTCCACTGGCCTCAAAACTTCTTGGGTAAACTTTTAAAGAGCGAGTCTTGAAGAGATAACTTTCGATATGGCCAAATGGTTTACAGCAATTGATTAACTTAAGTTCGTTATATGGGATTCTAGGATTATTGTAATTGAATCCAATGACTCTATCCAGCCTTCCATGGAAAGTTGCAGACCGGCATTCCCGTCCACTCCCCTCCCTCACCCTTCCAACCCAGCGCTGTCTCAACTTCAGCTGCGCTTGGCACTAAGACAAAGGCAACAAAACTACCAATGGGAGAACCAAGACTAATTGCCTCTGGAGGCAATAGTGCCTCGAGCAAATGCTAGTTTGAGTTCTTCCCGAATATTTTGGAAACAGGAATTTTGAGCTAGAAATTGTTTATAGCCAAGGAATGGGCGGTGTTAGGACAAAAGATGGTGAATTATTGCCAGGCGAAAATGATCTAGACTGCACGCAAAATTCATCCTCACTGCTCAATAAAATGATTGGTGTCTTAAATCAAGTCTAAAAATCCAAGCTCATTGACGTTAAACTTAAAGGCTCGACCAATATCGGGTGCAGTCTAATCGCAACTCTTGATTGCCACAGGCTTTTTTCACTACTTAAAGGGGAGGAGCATTGATGCTGCAGCCCTTCATTCTCAGCATTGTTGGCTGTGCAGCTGCCTCAACAACCATAAGAAGAAGGACAAGGAGAAGGAGCACTGATTTACAAATCCTTATGGCAGATCACCGCCCCAGGGAGAGAGCCCACATGTTTTCCCATGAAGGTTTGGAGGCAATGGTTTTAGTGCTGGAGAGAAGGCGGGCAGTCCTGTACCCTTCAACTGGCAGGAGGTCCGCACCATATCTGCCATACTATGTGGAGGGAGGTGGCACACCACATCACGGACCACCCATCTTGAAGTACGATTGTCTGGCTGCCTCCTACATCCCACCTATTCCACGTCTTCTTCTTCCTCAACTTCTTCCACCTCGTCTTCTTCTTCCTCGTCTTCTTCCTCCTCCTCTTCTTCCTCATTGTCTTCTTCCTCCTCGTCCTCATCCTCCTCCCTCTGCGTACATGTTCCCGTCTTTCTCATTGCCTACGCTCTGCCATAGATCCTGGAGGACGAGGTGGCTTGCCAGTGTAGATCCCATTAACCTTACCAAGGGTTGCAGTTTGAATCTTTGAAGAATAAATGTAGCTACGTTGTACTTGCCACAAGACTCCTGCTACTAATGAACCTTGAAATTACTCAATTAAACTGTTGCAGTAGCTGAAGTTCACAAAATACCACTGAAGCTGTACTAACCTGACAGCTGTGCGTGGTTACTGATGATTCATTTAAATAACATCCCTGCAGCCGGCTTCCTGCTCCTGCACACCAACTCTCCCTGTCGGTGTTTATTCCAGGTAGCGAGGTAAGTAGTTAAAAGCAATTTGGGAAATCGGGTGTTCAGTGAGCATTGCAAACTCACTGATGTCACAATCACTCTGGCGTTGAGGACCCCGGCGATAGCTGTTACCGGCAGCACTACGATGAGTCCCGATTTGGCATGTGGCACTGGATTCGCAAAGTGATGGAAGGTTTCATCAACAGTGCTATCAAGCGGCACTTACTCATCAATAACCTGCTCACTGATGCCCAGTTTGGGTTCCGACAAGACCACTCGGCTCCCGACCTCATTACAGCCTTTGTCCAAACATCGACAAAGGAGCTGAATTCCAGAGGTGAGGTGAGAGTGACTGCCCTTGACATCAAGGCAGCATTTGACTGAGTCTGGCATCAAGGAGTCCTCGTAAAACTGAAGTCAATGGGAATCAGGGGGAAAGCACCCCACTGGCTTGAGTCATGCCTAGCACAAAGGAAAATGGTTGTGGTGATTGAAGGTCAATCATCACAGCCCCATGACATCGCTGCAGGAGTTCCACAAGGCAGTGTCCTAGGCCCAACCATCTTCATCTGCTTCATCAATGACCTTCCCTCCAACATAAGGTCAGAAATCGGGATGTTCGCTGATGACTGCACAGTGTTCAGCGCCATTCGCAACTCCACAGATAATGAAGCAGTCCATGCCCGCATGCAACAAGACCTGGACGACGTTCAGGCTTGGGCTGATAAGTGGCAGGTAACATTCATAGAACATACAACATAGAACAGTACAGCACAGTACAGGCCCTTCGGCCCTCGATGTTGTGCCGAGCATTGTCCGAGACCAAGATCAAGCTATCACACTCCCTATCACTCTGGTGTGCTCCATGTGCTTATCCAATAACCGCTTGAAAGTTCCTAAAGTGTCCGACTCCACTATCACAGCAGGCAGTCCATTCCACACCCCAACCACTCTCTGAGTAAAGAATCTACCTCGGACATCCCTTCTATATCTCCCCCCATGCACCTTATAGTTATGCCCCCTTGTAACAGCTGCCTCTACCCGAGGAAATAGTCTCTGAACATCCACTCTATCTATCCCCCTCATCATCTTATAAACCTCTATTAACTCGCCTCTCATCCTCCTCCGCTCTAAAGAGAAAAGCCCCAACTCCCTCAATCTTTCCTCATAAGACCTCCCCCCCAAACCAGGCAGCATCCTGGTAAATCTCCTTTGCACTCTTTCCAATGCTTCCACGTCCTTCCTATAGTGAGGTGACCAGAACTGCACACAATATTCCAAATGTGGTCTCACCAAGGTCCTGTACAGTTGCAGCATAACCTCACGGTTCTTAAACTCAATCCCTCTGTTAATAAACGCCAACACACCATAGGCCTTCTTTACTGCTCTATCCACTTGAGTGGCAACCTTCAGAGATCTGTGGATATGAACCCCCAGATCCCTCTGCTCCTCCACGTTCCTCAGAACCCTGCCGTTGACCCTGTAATCCTTATTCACATTTGCCCTACCAAAATGAATCACCTCGCACTTATCAGGGTTAAATTCCATCTGCCATTTTTCGGCCCAGCTCTGCATCCTATCAATGTCTCTTTGCAGCCTACAACTGCCCTCCACCTCATCCACTACTCCACCAATCTTGGTGTCATCAGCAAATTTACTGATCCACCCTTCAGTCCCCTCCTCCAAGTCATTGATAAAAATCACAAACAGCAGAGGACCCAGCACCGACCCCTGTGGCACACCGCTGGTAACTGGTCTCCAGTGCGAAAATGTTCCATCCACCACCACCCTCTGCCTTCTATGAGATAGCCAGTTACTTATCCAATCGGCCAAATTTCCCTCTATCCCACAACTCCTTACTTTCTTCATGAGACGACCATGGGGAACCTTATCAAACGCCTTACTAAAATCCATGTATACGACATCAACTGCTCTACCTTCATCTACACACTTAGTTACCTCCTCAAAGAATTCAATCAAATTTGTTAGGCAAGACTTACCCTTCACGAATCCGTGTTGACTATCCCTGATTAAGTTGCCCCTTTCCAAATGGTCATAAATCCTATCCCTCAGGACCTTTTCCATTATCTTACCAACCACCGAAGTAAGACTAACCGGCCTATAATTACCAGGGTCATTCCTATTTCCTTTCTTGAAGAGAGGAACAACATTCGCCACTCTCCAGTCCTCTGGCACCATCCCCGTGGACAGTGAGGACCCAAAGATCAAAGCCAGAGGCTCTGTAATCTCCTCCCTTGCCTCCCAAAGAATCCTAGGATATATCCCATCTGACCCAGGGGACTTATCGACCCTCAGGTTCTTCAAAATTGCTAAAACATCTTCCCTCAGAACATCTACCACCTCCAGCCTATCCACCTTTATCACACTCTCATCCTCAAGAACATGGCCCCTCTCCTCGGTGAACACTGACAAAAAGTATTCATTCATCACCTCTCCTATCTCTTCTGACTCCATGCACAAGTTCCCACTACTGTCCTTGACCGGCCCTACCCTCACCCTGGTCATTCTTTTATTTCTCACATAAGAGTAAAAGGCCTTGGGGTTTTTCTTGATCCGACCCGCCAAGGACTTCTCATGCCCCCTCCTAGCTCTCCTAAGCTCTTTTTTTAGCTCATTCCTTGCTACCTTGTACCCCTCAATCGACCCAACTGAACCTTGTTTTCTCATCCTTACATACGCTTCCTTTTTCCTCTTGACTAGACATTCAACCTCTTTTGTGAACCATGGTTCTCTCACTCGGCCATTTCCTCCCATTTCCATTCGCGCCACAAAAGTGCCAGGCAATGATTATCTCCAACAAGCGACAGTCTAACCACCTCTCCTTGACATTCAACGGCATTACCATCGCCGAATCCCCCACTATCAACATCCTAGGGATCACAATTAACCAGAAACTGAACTGGACCAGCCAGATAAATACTATGGCAACAAGAGCAGGTCAGAGGCTAGGTATGCTGCGGTGAGTGTCTCACCTCCTATTCCCCAAAGACTTTCCCCCATCTACAAGGCACAAGTCAGGAGTGTGATGGGATACTCTCCACTCAGCTGGATGAGTGCAGCTCCAACAACACTCAAGAAGCTCGACACCATCCAGGACAAAGCAGCCCACTTGATTGGCAGCCCATCCACCAGCTTAAGCATTCACTCCCTCCACCACCGGCGTACCGTGGCTGCAGTGTGTACCATCTACAAGATGCACTGCAGCAACTCGCCAAGGCTTCTTCGGCAGCATCTCCCATACCCGCAACCTCTTCCACCTAGAAGGACAAGGGCAGCAGGCGCATGGGAACACCACCACCTCCAAGTTCCCCTCCCAGTCACACACCATCCTGACGTAGAAGTATATCGCCGCTCCTTCATCGTCGCCGGGTCAAAATCCTGGAACTCCCTCCCTAACAGTACTGTGGGAGTACCTTCACCACACGGACTGCAGCGGTTCAAGAAGGTGACTCACCACCACCTTCTCAAGGGCAACTAGGGATGGGCAATAAATGCTAGCATTTTCAGCGACGCCCTGATCCCATAAAACGAATGGAAAAAAAATCTACTGGCGCTAACCGGCGACACTACGAGTACAAATGTTTCCCCCAATAAGTCACCAATTCGAACCTTATTTGAGCCAGGTCTCCTTGACGGGCCCTGGAGTACCCACATGGCACAGGAAGTGCAGGCAACGGGTCTCAGCTGTGCCATGCTTTACTTAAATGTCTATCTACTTATATAGTTTTGTATCCCATTAAATGCTATTTAATATTTATGTATCTCAGATTTCTATTTAATGCAATTCAGATTCCTTCAGTCTTGTTATCCTCCCCTTAATTTGTTTTATCCCCATATATTTAATTAATTGAGAGGATTCTTTATTTATATGTTTACTGTTGTCCATTGTTTCAGATTATTTAGCACGCTCTTCCGGCTCAGTGCTCGCCCTGTTACATGTTGCTTTTAGTCCGCTCTTTCTTCACCTATCTATCTAACCTATTATTACATTTGCGCATGCTTTCAGCTTCAATAGCTATACACTCCTCGATCATCTATTCCTAATTATAAACGCTTTTAGGTAAGGAGTGAAGATGGGAGCCGGAATTAATAAAAAGAAAGAAATACTTATGTTTGTATAGCGCCTTTCACGACCACCACACGTCTCAAAACGCTTCACAGCCAATGAAGTGGAGTCACTGTTGTAATGTAGGAAATGCGGCAACCAAATTGCGCACAGCAAGCTCCCACAAACAGCAACGTGAAAATGATCAGATAATCTGTCTTTGTTGTGTTGTTTGAAGGATAAATATTGGCCATGACACCGGGGATAACTCCCCTGCTCTTCTTTGAAATTTTGCCATGGGATCTTTTACGTTCACCTGGGAGAGCAAGGCCGCTTAACATCTCATCCAGAAGACTGCACCTTCGACAATGCAGCGCTCCCTCCGTACTGCACTGGAGTGTTAGCCTAGCTTAATGTGCGCAGGTCTCTGGAGTGGGATTTGGAACCCACAACCTTTTGACTCCAGGCAAGTGTGCTACCCACTGAGCCACAGCTGACACAGAAAGGGGAATAGATAGAGTAAGTGAGTGGGTTAAACTGTGGCAAATTGAGTTCAATGTGGGTAAGCGCGAGGTCATTCTCTTTTGATCCAAGAACGATAAATCACAGTATTTTCTAAATGGTTAGGAAGTAGAAACTGTGGCAGGGGGACATAAATATGGCGTCCATGCACAAAAGCCAGTGGACGGTTAAAAAAAAGCAATCAAAAAAGCTAATGGATTGTCGGCGTTTATCTCAAAGGGGCTGGAATACAAAGGTGAGTAAGTTATGCTTCAGCTATTGTGAACCTTGGTCAGACACCAGCTGAAGTATTGCGTACAGTTCTGGGCATCTCTCGTCAGGGGGGATATATTTTCCAGAAGGATACCGGTGCTTAAAGGATTAAATTACGAGGGTAGGTTGCATAAACTTGGCTTGTATTGATTTAAGTACAGATGATTGAGGAGTGAACTAAATGAAGTGTTTGAAATAATAAGATGGTTACATCGGGTAGATAAGGAGCAACAATGTCCTCTTCCGGGGAATCAAGAAGGAGGGGACATACTGTTAAAATTCAAGCCAAGCTATTCAGTGGTGAAATCAGGAAACACGTTTTCATGCACTCTCTTCCCCAAAACACTATGGATGATGAATAAATTGAAGTTTTCTAGATTGAAAGAGATATGCGCTTTTTAAGTAAGTTTGCCAAGGTGGGTAAACGAGGTTCAGGCACAAATAAGCCATGATCTAATGGCGGAACAGGCTCGAAATGCTGAATGGCGTACTCTTGTTCGCATTTTCCTGCGAGTTCAATCCCGGATTCTCCTCTACTGCAGAGAAAACAGCCTAACTTTTGAACAGAAGAAAGATCAGCCCCATGTACGGTGCTAATCTCATTGCTCATCGATTCCTTTCAACTGAACTCTGGGTCATGGACAAACATGCATTTTTATATATATATATATATAGCGCTAGCAGAACGTTAATACCGATTTATATTCATCTTTATAAATTGTGCAATTCATTTATCAACGTTTATTTATGGGTGTGACACTTCTATTTCAGATTATCTGGAGACTCCACGAATTGTGCTGGACCAGCATTCTGGCGTGTATATAAAAGGAGAGGCGGCCACTTTAACATGTACCAGTGTCGGTCAATATGGCGGCGGCCCGTTCACATTCTACAAAAACAGTGAGTCACTGACCCGCACACATCAAGATCGAAGATTCAATTGGCTCCGTATCGATCATATCTCTCATGCAGACAGAGGATGGTACAGTTGCCGGGACGCAAGATCTGTTTCAGGAAGGGAGGTGCAATCGCAGCCCAGCAACACTGTTCACATAACTGTAACAGGTAAATGATGTGTACCTGCCATGAAATGGGATAACTTTAAATGCGGGACATGGTGTAAAATTTGCGATATCGATTTAATCGGCCACTTAAAAAAAGATTTGCATTCATACAGTGCCTTTCACGACCGCCGGACGCCTCAAAGCGCTTTACACCCAATGAAATACTTTTGAAGTGGAGTCACTGTTGTAAAGTAGGAAACGCGAAAGCCGATTTGCGCACAGCAAGATACCACAGACAGCAATGTGATAATGACCAGATGATCTCTTTTTTGTTATGTTGATTGAGGGATAAATATTGTCCCAGGACACCGGGGAGAACTCTTCTTCGAAATAGTGCAACGGGATCTTTTACCTCCACCCAAGAGAACAGACGGGGAGCTCGGTTTAACATCTCATCCGAAAGACGGCACCTCCGACAGTGCAGCCCTCCCTCAGCACTGCAGTGTCAGCCTAGATTTTTGCGCTCAAGTCGCTGGAGTGGGACTTTGCAACACAACCTACTGACCCAGAGGCGAGAGTGCTACCAACTGAGCCTCAGCCTAGACGTCCCTTGATGTAAAAGAAAAGGAAAATCAGGCGCTTCAATCGATATCGCCCGATTTACACCATCATCCAAAGTTAACATTGTGCCAAAACAGTTTCTCCTGAAACTATTACTGCTGTTACACAGTTGGCAAGTGCTCTTGTTACACCACAGGTTACCCTAAAGTGAGTAGAAAAGTTTTTCTAATCAATCAGTAACCAAGATCACAGTATCAAGCAATCCTCCACTGAAATATGTTAGCAGAAGTTTAACGGTCCCTCTGTGATGTACGCAAAATATCAAAAGGCTCAGATTAGGCCAGGATGTGACTTTAAATGGATTGAGGTTAAGCTTACCTGTTGGCGATAGAGCAAATAGGCGTCATAGGAAGGAAAGAGGTGCACAATCGGCGGCCGATTCGATATCCACCATTTTACATTATCGATAAATGTGAAGATTACCCCCACTGAGCAGTGGGGCAAGACAACTCCTTTCAATAGTGAAAAGTGAAGTTAAAAGGAATCTCAGAAACCATTTACATAAGAGCGAGAAAGGCTTGTCAATAAATGTACCAGGGGACTGAACGAATTTGAATCCATTTGCTAATTTTACAATTCAGTTGAACCGGAGATAGACGTTTGATAGAGTAGATACAGAGAAAATGGGAAGAGCACAACTAGAGGCCATCAATATAAGATAGCAACCAAGAAATCCAATAGGGAATTCAGAAGAAACTTCTTTACCCAAAGAGTGGTGAGAATGTGGAACTCGCTACCGCAGGGAGTGGTTGAAGCGAATAGTACAGATGCATTTAAGGGGCGGCTGGGCAAGGATATGAGGGAGAAGGGATTAGAGGGTTATCCTGATAGAAACATAGAAACATAGAAACACAGAAGATAGGAGCAGGAGTAGGCCATTCGGCCCCTCGAGCCTGCATCGCCATTCAATGAGATCATGGCTGATCATCCAAATTCAGTACCCTGTCCCTGCCTTTTCCCCATATCCCTTCATCCCTTTAGCCTTAAGAAATATATCTAACTCCTTCTTGAATGTATTTAATGAATTGGCCTCCACTGCCATCTGTGGTATAGAATTCCATAGGTTCACCACTCTCTGGTTGAATAAATTCCTCCTCATCTCTGTCCTAAATGTCTTACCCCTTATCTTTAGATTATGACCCCTGTTTCTGGACTCCCCGACCATCGGGAACATCCTTCCTGCATCTAGTCTGTCTAGTCCTGTTAGAATTTTATAAGTTTCAATGAGATCCCCTCTCATTCTTCTAAACTCCAGCGATTATAAGCCCAATCGACCCAATCTCTCCTCATACGTCATTCCTGCCATCCCAGGTATGAGCCTGGTGAATCTTCGCTGCACTCCCTCCATGGCAAGAACATAATTTCTCAGATAAGGCGACCAAAACTGCACACATTACTCAAGGTGTGGTCTCACCAAGGCCCTGTACAACTGCAGCAAGACATCCTTGTTCCTGTATTCGAACCCTCTCGCTACGAAGGCAAACATACCATTTGCCTTCTTAACCGCCTGCTGCACCTGCATGCTTACCTTCAGCGACTGGTGCACAAGGACACCCAGGTCTCGTTGCACTTCCCCTTCTCCCAATCTATTGCCATTCAGATAATAATCTGCCTTCCCGTTTTTGACACCAAAGTGGATAACCTCGCATTTATCCACATTATAATGCATCTGCCATGATTCTGCCCAATCACCCAACTTGTCCAAATCATACTGGAGTTTTTCGGCATCCTCCTCACAGCACACACGCCCACCCAGCTTTGTGTCATCTGCAAACTTGGAGATATCACATCTCGTTCCCTCGTCTAGAGTTAGATGAGGAAAGACGGGAGGATGCTCGAGTGGAGCATAAACGCCGGCATGGACGGGTTGGGCCCAATGGACTGTTGCTGTATATCCTATGTAATGCTTTGCATGTAAAATAAAGGAACATGCATTGCTGGACAATAGCATGTTCTTATTTTCTCAGATATTGGTAGTAAATATTACAAGTGATCGTTATGATAGTGACACCGATATCAGTAACCGCTGTCAGACACTGCCCGGCCCATATCTACAAAACACACTGTGGACAAAATTATAAACTGTCACGATAGAAAGAAACGTACATCCTAGAAAAAACCAACATTGTATGCTAGAAAAATATTGTATTTTATTATAGATATATTTATTTAATATTTTACCATTAATGTGATATAATTGTTTAGCTTTACGTCAAACCTTCAAACTCTCAATCTCGCTTTATCGTGAGAATCACATGTTTTTGAAAGCACAATCGGTAGCTTGTTTTCTTTCCCTGCTTGAACAGTTTGCCTGATGACGACTAAGGCGAGTGGTACCACATTTTTCACCGAGAGCTGCAATATAAAGAAAGCCTACAGCACCGTTCCATAAAGACGGGAGTGATATTATGTACTGAGTGTATCACGTTACAAGACGGGAAAAATGAGAATGGTAGAATTTAAAATCATGGCGAGATGTTGAAATGAATGAAATGCGGAAAACTGGTGCTGGTGATCGTGTCCATGAGGCTACGAGCCCAGCGACACTTAACTCCGTCATTTATAATCCAATTCGCCGCGGATTAGAGGATGCTTTTACTTTTATAACTGTAGCCTGATCGTCCATTGATTTAGGAGAAATAGAAATGTCAGATTAATTCATTCTCATTTCTCCACTCGCTTCCCACGCTGCAATTTCAGGGCTGAAGCTAGATTTTGGAAATATCATCAGATCTGGTTATTTTGTTATTTCGCACTTCTATCTTATTTCCCTGAAGAAATCACACATTCCCCTTTTGTTGTAGCTCATTACCAATGTAATCACTTCCCTTCAACACAGCGCAATCGTCACTCAGTTCCCATCCTTCCACTGCACAGAAAACCCTACTAATCCATTTATCATTGTTTTTTTTCGATTTATTTTACCACAGATCCGCTAACAACGCCGGTGATATCTCTTGATCAGTCGACTGGTGTTTATTTAGAAGGTGCCACGGTCACCCTTAGCTGCACTGCGATGGGAGAATATCTCGGCGAAACCTTCATCTTTTACAGAGACAGCCGAATGCTGTATTCTAGCCAAATCGTTACAAAGCACAACATTGGAAAATTCACGGTCACCAGTGCAAACCAAGGTGAGCGGTATCAATGCCAATATGGTACCTCGGTCAATGGAAGATGGTTGTGGTCCCAGCTCAGCGAGGCTGTATTGGTAACGATAGCAGGTGAGTGACAGTGAACATATATTGCTAATATGTCTGTTCAAGCTCTTGTTACTTTCAAACATTCATACAATAGTCACTCTAATACAATGGAACGTTTAATATTAGGAAAGAGGAATAACACCGAATGACTTTTGGTCTCAATCATAGAATCATAGTATGATGCAGCACGGAAGGAGACCATTCCTCCCATCATGCCTGTGCCGGTTCTTTGGATGAACTGTGTAATTAATCCCACTCCCCTGCTCTTTCCCTATAGCCCTGCAAATTTTTCCCATCACGTATTTCTCCAATGTCGTTTTCCAAGTTACTATTGAATCTGCTTCCACCACCCTTACAGGCAACTCGCTGCTTAAATGTTATGTTCCTCATGTCGCATCTGGTTCTTTTGCCAATCCACTTTGAATGTGTCTTTGCTGTTACCGACCGTTCTTCCACTGAAAATGTTTTGCCTTATTTATTCTATTAAAACAATTCACGATTTTGAACCCGTCTTTATAAATCTCTTCTTGACCTTCTCTGCTCTAACGAACAACCCCAGCTTCTCCAGTCTCTCCACATAACTCTCATCTCTGGTAACATTTCAGTCAATCTCTTCCGGCCCTCTCTAAGGCCTTGCCATCATTCCTAAATTGTGGTGCCCAGAATTGAACACAATATTCAATCTGAGGCTTAGAACATAAGAACTAGAAGCAGGAGTTGGCCATATGGCCCCACGAGCCTGCTCCGTATTTCAATAAGATCATGGCTGATTATCGACCTCAACTCCACTTTCCCGCCCGATCTCCATAACCTTGATTCCCCTAGAGTCCAAAAATCTTTCGATCTCTGTCTTGAATATATGCAAAGACTAAGCCTCCACTAAGCTTCCAAAGATTCCCAACCCTCTGAGTGAAGAATTGCCTCCTCATCTTGGTCTTAAATTGCCTACCCCTTATCCTGAGACTATGCCCCCTAGTTCGAGACACTCCAGCCAGGGGGAAACAACCTCTCAGCATCTACCTGTCAATCCCCTTCAGAATCTTATATGTTTCTAAACTCCAGAGGGTATCGGCCCATTCTACATATTAAATGACAGCATAACTTCCTGGCTTTTGTACCCTATGTCTCTATAAATAAAGCCTAGAAAGTAAGACTTCCATTTATATAGCGCCTTTCACGACCACGGGACGCCGCAAAGCGCTTTACAGCCAATTATGTACATTTTTTTGAAGTGCAGGCTCTGTTGTAATGTAGGAAACGCGGCAGCCATTTTGTGCACAGCAAGCTCCCACAAACAGCAATGTGATAATGACCAGATAATTTGTTTTAGGTGTTCGTTGAGGGATAAATATTGGCCAGGCCACTGGGTATAACTCCACTGCTCTTCTCCGAAATAGTGGTCCTGGGATATTTTACGTCCACTTGAGAGGGCAGACGGGGCCTCAGTTTAACACCTCATCCAAAACACAGCACCTCAGACAGTGCAGTGTTCCCTCAGTGCTGCCACTCCGACAGCACAGCGCAAGCTCAGTACTGCCCCTCCGACAGTACGGTTCTCCCTCAGTACTGCCCCTCCAACAGTACAGCGCTCCCTCAGTGCTGCCCCTCTGATAGTGCAGTGTTCCCTCAGTACTGCCCCTCCGACAGTGCAGCGCTCCCTCAGTACCGCCCCTCCGATAGTGTGGGGCTCCCTCAGTGCTGCCCCTCTGATCGTGCAGTGCTCTCTCAGTAATGCCCCTCCGACAGTGCGGCGCTCCCTCAGTACTGCCCCTCCGGCAGTACGGCGCTCCCTCAGTGCTGCCCCTCTGATAGTGCTGTGCTCCCTCAGTACTGCCCCTCCAACAGTGCAGTGCTCCCTCAGTACCGCCCCTCTGATAGTGTGGCGCTCCCTCAGTGCTGCCCCTCCAATCATGCAGTGCTCACTCAGTACTGCCCCTCCGACAGTGCGGCGCTCCCTCAGTACTGCCCTTCCGACAGTGCAGCGCTCCCTCAGTACTGCCCCTCCGACAGTGCAGTGCTCCCTCAGTACTGCCCCTCCAACAGTGCGGCGCTCCGTCAGTACTGCCCCTCCGACAGTGCGGCGCTCCCTCAGTACTGCCCTTCCGACAGTGAGGCGCTCCCTCAGTACTGCCCCTCCGACAGTGCGGCGCTCCCTCAGTACTGCCCCTCCGACAGTGCGTCGCTCCCTCAGTAATGCCCCTCCGACAGTGCGGCGCTCCCTCAGTACTGCCCTTCCGTCAGTGTGGTGCTCCCTCAGTACCGCCTCTCCGACAGTGCGGTGCACCCTCAGTACTGCCCCTCCGACAGTGCGGCACTCCCTCAGTATTGCACTGGTGTATCAGCATAGATTTTTGTACTCAGTTCTCTGTGGTGGGACTTAGAACCCACAAGCTTATAACTCAGAGACGAGGGTGTTACATACTGAGCCACGGCTGACACCGTAAAAAAAATATATGCTTAT
Organism: Squalus acanthias; assembly: GCA_030390025.1. Classification (NCBI taxonomy): domain Eukaryota; kingdom Metazoa; phylum Chordata; class Chondrichthyes; order Squaliformes; family Squalidae; genus Squalus; species Squalus acanthias. The sequence goes on along the minus strand of JASTWF010000057.1, from coordinate 637,055 downwards.
TTTAACAGCCTTCTGAACTTGTCCTTCTACCTTCAGCTATTTCTCTACAAACACCCCCGGATCTCTCTGTTCCTGCACCCCCTTTACATTTCCAGCGTTTCGTTTATATTGCCTCTTCCAATATTTCCGACCAAAATGTATCAGTTCACACTTCAACGCATTAAATTTCATCAGCCATGTGTCTGCCCGTTTCACGAGTCTGTCTACATCCTCCTGATCTTTGTTACTATTAACCTGATTGTTTTCTACATTGCCGAGTTTCGTTGCAATTATGCCCTGCATACCCAAGTCCAGGTCATTAATATATACAAAAAACTGAAATTGTATTAATACCGACCGCTGGCGAACAACAGTCCAGTCTGAAAATCAACCGCTCCCAACTTTTCTCTGCTTTCGGTCCTTTAGCCAATTTCGTATTCATGCTGCCACTGCCCCTTTAATTCCAAGAGCCTTAACGTTGCTAACAAATCTAATATGTGGTACTTTATCACACGCTGAACTTCGACAAGATCCATGTAACACAATATTGTGCGGAGTGGATGAGCAAACTGACCACGGGTCCGTGGTACAGGAGACCATTCAAGTGGGGGTAGTGAAAAGGAACAGGTAGGGAGCAGTATAGTCAGGTGGATAGATACTGTTCTCTGCAGCCGCGTCCATGAGTTCTGAAGTCCATGTTGCCTGCCCGGTGCCAGAGTTAAGGATATTTCCTCGTGACTGGAGAGGAACTTGGAGTAGGAAGGGGAGGATCCAGTTGCCATGGTCCATGTCGGGACCAACGAGATAGGGCAAACTAGGAATGAGGGAGATTGAGGAGCGAGTGTCGAAATTAAAATGCAGAACCTCACAGTTAATAATCTCTGGATTGTTTCCAGAGCCACGCACGAATTTGCATAGGGACAAACAGATTTAATAGCGTGTCTCAAAGTGTGATGTGGGAGGAAGGGGTTTCGTTTCATGGAACACTGGCACCAGTATTGCGAAAGAGGGCGCTGTTCTTTCGCGACGGGTTCCACTTAAACTGGCTGAGGCCAGTATCCAGGCGAATCGAATAACTAGGGAGTTAGATAGAGCTTTAAACTAATGAAGTGGGTGGGGAGGGAGGTTTCAGGAAACGTTCATTCAAAATCAGTAAGAGAAACGTCAAGACAGTAGAACAGTGTAGCGACTTGGGTAAAAATAAGCAGAGTGGGTTAGAAAGGATCAGAGAGCTTGTAAAATATAATAGGGCATTCGTGACTCGGTAACATAAGGGAAAATAGAAATAAAAGTTAAATCTATGAGCACTATATCTGAAAGTGCGAAGCAGTCACAAAAAATGAATTGATAACACAGATAAAGAAATAAATGGAATTGATCTGACAGCCATTAATGAGACGTGGTTGCAGTGACCAAGGTTGGAAACTAAATATTACAGCATATTTGACGTTTAAAAGAGATAGGCATTATGAAAAATAAGGGGAGATAGCCCTGATAATAAAGAATGGGATAAAGACATTAGAGATAAAGTATCTTGCTAGGAGAATCAAGATGTAGAATCACTTTGTGTGGACCTAAGAAAAAAACAAGGGTGAGAAAACACTGGTGGGAGTAGATTATAGGGCCGAACAATAGTTGTAGCTTCGGGCAGCGTATAAATCAGGATATTAGAGGTGCATGTAACAAGGGTAATACAGTAACCATGTGGGACATTCATTTTCATATAGACTGGGAAAGTGAAATTCGCAGTAATAATGCAGAGGACAAGTTCCTGGAATGCATTCAAGATAGTTTTCTAGATCCGTATGTCGATGAAACAAGTAGGAAACGGTATTTTGCAATGAGACAGGGTTAATTAATAACCTTGTAGTAAAGGAGTCTATGGGGAAGAGTGATCATAATATTATTTTTTTATTGAGTTTGACAGTGATTTAGTTAAGTCCTGAACTAGGCTCTTAATTCTGAACAAAGTAAGCTACATAGTTATGAGAGGCGAGTTGGCTAAGGCAGGTTGGGAAACTAAACTAAAAAATATGATAGCAAATAAGCAATGGCAACCATTTAAATAAATAATTAATAATTAGCAGCGAATATACATTCCCTTAAGGAATAAAAAACGAACAGGAATAATGGTTCAACCGAGGCTAACAAAGAAGTTAAAATAGTATTAGAATAAAGGAAGAGGCTTATAATGTTGCCAAAAATTATAGTAAGCCTGAGGATTGGGAGGATTTTAGAATGCAGCAAAGGAGGACCAAGAAATTGATGAAAAGAGAGAAAATAGACTATGAGACTAGCAAGAGACATAAAACACAGATTTTTAAAGCTTCTATAGGTATGCAAAAAGGAAGGGATTAGCATAGGTCCCTGATAGACAGAGACAGGAGAAATTATAATGGGGAATAAGGAAATGACTAAGACATGAAACAAATAATTCGTATCTCTCTTTGCAGACGACACAAAAAAGATTCTGGAAATGGTGGGCAACCAAGGGTCTAGCGGGAATGAGGAACCTAAATTAATTAGTATTAGTAATGAAATAGTACTGGACAGATTAATGGGGCTAAAAACCAACAAATCGCCTGGACCTGATGGCTTAAATCCTAGGGTTTTAAAAGAGGTAGCTGCAGAGATATTGGCGCATTGGTTTTGTTCTTCCAGAATTCCATTGATTCTAGAAAGGTCTCCGTGGATTGGAAGGTAGCAAATGCAAATCCCGCTATTCAAGAAGGGCGGTAGAGAGGAAACAGGGTACTATAGACTGACCACATTAGCAGGGAAAATGCGGATGTAGATCCGGCGGACGCTCTGAACGCCCCCGGTTGCTTAGGTTCAAATGACCTCCGTATGTCTTCGGAAATTTAGCATCAATATGTTTCTGGTTTGTCCTTACAGCTTACCCTCCGAAACCGTCAGTATCTCTTACCCGTCCGGATCAAGTGTTTGTGATAGGAGAACCGGTTACGGTTAGGTGTGAAGCCCAGACTCCATATTTAGGCAGCAGTTTCTATTTGTACAGAAGAGGTGAGAATACACCATTCAAAACCAAAACAGCCAAGTCATCGCAATCTGCTGTCACCTTTGACATCACAAACCTACTGAAGGCCGGGTCAGGAGATTACTCGTGCGCTTATAGAAAAACAGTGTCAGAGCGGCAGATACTCTCAGATCGAAGTGAAAGCCTGAAGATAACGATAGTGGGTAAGTTTCACGTCCTTTTACTCTAAGGAAATCCGCTATCACTTGAGGCCCGCTCATGCCATGAAAATACAGGGGGCGAAATTGACCTTCGGCCGGAGCGCAAAATGGGCGATCGCGAAACCGCACCATGGGTTATATTCGCCCCAATTTCGTTTCCATCCATGTAGGGTGCAAAACAGGCTTCCGATTCGTCATCGACCGTTTTTCTCAACCACCAAATACAAATTTTACTCGCTACCTATCTATACTAGCACAACGAACTGTTCAGTACATCAATGAGCGCAAATCGCCAGGATTTTAATTACTCTCACTGTAGCGTTACCTGACGCGGAACCGCCAGACTGATGGCCTTGTCACATTACCGGTTTCTCTGTCACATTACCCAAACTGTGTGCCGGGATTTTCGAAATGATTGCATTATGCGGAATTCTTCAACTTCATTACCGGATTTGGACAGATATCCCTGTGCCACACTCGGAATGCATCCACAATAATGCACACCACCACCTTCTAAAGGGCAACTAGGCACAGGCAAGAAATGCCGGCCGTTTCAGCGATGCCTGCAGTCAGAACAATAATACAAACTCGATCCCACCAGCTCTTAACTCCTTTATTTGGAGTGTGAATCTCCAGGGTTTAGCGCTGATGTTCATTCTTTTAATCGTGTTTTTGCCTTGGTTAAATTAGCAGAAATGGGAATTTTAAAGCAACGCATTTTCTTTGTGCTGCTGGTATCCCCAAATGCTGAGCTAAAATCTGATTTTGCAAATCGAACTCCAGTTGATTTATTTTATTTTGATCTTCCTCTAATTGCGCTAATGTGCGAATTCCCCATTTGTGGACCGCAGTCCCTTCAGCACAGCTTAAGTGCATTGAGTTACCTACCTGCAACTGCACAAGAAACTCAACAGATCCATTTCTCGTTGTTCTTTCCATTTATTTTTTCCACAGATCCGCTAACACAACCATGGATATCTCTGGATCAAACGACTGGGGTGTATTTAGAAGGAGAGACCGTCACCATGACCTGCACCGTGAACAGAGAATACCGCCGTAAAACCTTCTACTTTTTCAGAGATAATCAACAGTTGCTCTCTCGTCAACTCTTCATAAGGAACAACATTGGAACGTTCAAGGTTACCAGCGTGAACCAAACGGGGCGGTACCAATGCAAATATGGAAGCATCCTCAAAACAAGATGGTTTGAATCCCAGCTCAGTGAGGCTGTGACGGTCAATGTAGCAGGTGAGTGAAGGGGAACAGCGATTGTTAATATATCAAAAAGAGCGATGGAGTTAACACCGACCGCTGGGAATACCATTGTATACTTCCCTCCATTCGGAAAAACAACCATTCATAGAAACATAGAAGATAGGAGCAGGAGTAGGCCATTCGGCCCCTCGAGCCTGTTCCGCCATTTAATGAGATCATGGCTGATCATCCAAATTCAGTATCCTGCCCCTGCTTTCTCCCCATATCCCTTGAACCCTTTAGCATTAAGAATTATATCTAACTCCTTCTTGAATATATTTAATGAATTGGCCTTGTGTGGTAGAGAATTCTAGAGGTTCACCACTCTCTGGGTGAAGAAATTCCTCCTCATCTCAGTCCTAAATGGCTTACCCCTTATCCTTAGATTGTGACCCCTGGTTCTGGACTCCCCCGCCATCGGGAACATCCTTCCTGCATCTAATCTGTCTAGTCCTGTTAGAATTTTATAAGTTTCAATGAAATTCCATCTCATTCTTCTAAACTCTAGCGAATATAAGCCTAATCGACCCACCCTCTCTTCATACGTCATTCCTGCCATCCCAGGTATCAGCCTGGTGAATCTTCGCTGCACTCTCTCCATGGCAAGAACATCCTTCCTCAGTTAAGGTGACCAAACCTGCACACAATACTCAAGGTGTGGTCTCACCTAAGCCCTGTACAACTGCAGCAAAACATCCTTGCTCCTGTACTAGACTCCTCTCGCTATGAAGGCCATTTGCCTTCTTAACCGCCTGAAGCACTTGCATGCTTATCTTCAGCGACGGGTGCACAAGGACACCCAGGTCTCGTTGCACTTCCACTTTTCCCAATCTATTGCCGTTCAGATAATAATCTGTCTTCCTGTTTTTGCCACCGAAGTAAATAACCTCACATTTATCCACATTATACTGCATTTGCCATGAATCTGCCCAGTCACCCAACCTGTCCAAATCATACTGGAGTTTCTCTGCATCCTCCTCAGGGCACACACGCCCACCCAGCTTTGTGTCGTCTGGAAACTTGGAGATATTACATCTAGTTCCCTCGTCTATTCACCACTACACTCTCATTTCTGCTTCTTAGCCAATTTCGGATCGACGCTGCCACTGTCCCTTTAATCCAATGGGATTCCATTTTGATAACAAGCATATAATGTAGTTTTTATCAAACGCCTTTCAGGAACATAGGAACAGGAGGAGGCCATTCAGCCCCTCGAGCTTGTTCCGCCATTCAATGAGACATGTATTCTAACTCCATATACCCGCCTTTGGCCCATATCCCTTAATACCTTTAATTAACAAAAATATATCAATCTTTGATTTAAAATTAACAATTGATCTAGCGTCAATTGTCGTTTGTGGAAGAGAATTCTACATTTCTGCCACCCTTTGTGTGTCGAACTATTTCCTAATTTCACTCCTGAAAGGTCTGCCTCCAATTTTTAGACTATGCCCCCTAGTCCTAGAAACCCCAACCAGTGGAAATAGTTTCTCTCTATCGACCCTATCTGTTCCCTTAATATTTTGAAAACTTCGATCCGATCACCCATTAACCTTCTAAATTCTAAGGAACACTAACCTAATTTGTACAATCTCTCCTCCTAACTGAACCCTTGAAATCTGGTATCATTCTGGTAAACCTACGCTGCACTCCCTCCAAGACCAATATATTCTTCCTAAGGTGTGGTGCCCAGTGTTAAGCAACCTCCTTTCTCCTCTGGTTCGCAACAGCACGATTCGAGTAAGCACAGGACTTGGTAGTGGAGTGTATGGAACACACTGTATTCATACACAGTAAAGGAGATCACAAAGAAACCGGCCGAACTGACAAAGGGAACGCCCCCGCATTGTTTCTCCCATTTAGGTCAGGCGGTCCTTTTATGGCGTCACAAAGCCTCTTCCACCGAGGTTCGGAGTCGCTCCAGTGATGATCACACCACCTCCCCCCACCCCGCACCCCCCCCCCTCGGAGAGGGGCGTGTCACCATGGTCACCACAGAAGTTAGACTGAGAATGCCGACATTCCGGGCCGGCCCCCTCCAGCCCTGTTATGGGTAGAAGGCCCATTGGCGGAGAGCGGGAAGCGGGGAGGCGTTCGCCGGCACTCGGGATATTCGGTTTCCGTATCTTTCGAGTACACTCAGACAAACTGCTGAAAACCATGCTCCTTTATACACCATATTTTGACTACAAGATTGCAAAATGTCAAAATGTCGTATCTATTTCCCAAATTCTCTGGAACCAGACCGAACGATAGATTTTTGAATATTAAGGGAATCAAGGGATATGGGGATAGGTCAGGAAAGTGAAGATGAGGTCGAAGATCAGCCGTGATCTCATTGAATGGCGGAGCAGCCTCGAAGGGCCAAAAGGCATGCTCCTGCTCCTATTTCTTATTTCCTTTTGTTCTTATCTATGTGAACAGTTTGCAATTGTTTACCTCAGAACCATTTCCATAAAACGAGACTTCCTGATGTAACATTTTATAGCATTTTGACCAATTGTTAGCGGTATCTAATGGATACCTATTTCCCATGTTTATTACGCTAAAACTAAACATTGACCATGCATGAGTGATGTCATCACTAACATTTATTGTCTTACTCAAGCACATTACATTTCAAAAAACAAGCAAAGCCTTCTCCTCAGACACTTCAATGTCATCCTGTTTATATCTAGGAAAGCATGACAATGCATTCCTTTTACGACACTTCCAGGGAAACCTGTTGCTTTAAGATACAAAGTAGTTCGACTGTTAAACTTTTAACTTTCACGATGTCTAACACCTCGAACTGCTCACGGTACTCGAGGTGTGGTCTAACCAGGGTTTTGTGTAGCTGCAGCAAAAACTTTTACCCCCTTATATTCTAGTCCTCTAGATATAAAGACCAGCATTCCATTAGCCTTTTTGATTATGTTCTGTACCTGTTCATGACATTTTAATGAGCTATGTACCTGGATCCCCAAGTCTCTTTGGTCCTCCACTGTCTTTAGCTTTTCACCATTTAGAAAATACCCTGTTCTATCCTTTTTAGGTCCAAAGTGGATGTCCTCGAATGTGACCACATTGAAATCCATTTGCCACAGTTTCTCCCATTCACTTAATCTTTCGATACCCCTTTGTAATTTTATGCTTTCATCTACACTGCCTGCAATTCCACCTATCTTTGTGTCATCGGCAAATTTGGATATATGACTTTCTCTGCCATCATCTAAGTCGTTAATAAATATTCTGAATAGCTGAGGCCCTAACACAGATCCCTGCGGGACACCACTAGTCACCTCCTGCCAATTTGAATACCTACTCATTATCCCTACTGTCTGTCTCCTGCCGCTCAGTCAATTTTCTAACCAGCTCAATAATTTTCCCTCAATTCCTTTGGCTTCTACCTTAGTTAACAGTCTCTTATGTGGAACTTTATTAAATGCCTTCTGGAAGTCCATATAAATAACATCCATAGACATTCCCCTGTCCACTACTTAGTCACCTCCTCAAAAAGTTCAATCAGGTTTGTCAGGCGTGACCAACCTTTCAAAAATCCATGCTGGCTCTCTCTGATTAACTGGAAATTTTCGAGGCGTTCAGTCACCCTCTCATTAATTATATGCTCTCGCAATTTCCCGACAACAGACGTTAGGTTAACTGATCTATAATCCCTGGTTTCCCTCTCTCGCCATTCTTAAATACCGGAGTGACATGCACAATTTTCCAATCTAAAGGAATCTAAAGAATCGAGAGAACTTTGGAAGATTATAGTTAGGGCATCTGAAAAGTGCTCACATACATCCTTTGAAACCCTGGGATGGAAGCCATCTGGCCCTGGGGATTTGTCACTCTTTAGTGCCATTATTTTCTTCATTACTGTTATTTTACTTCCGTTAATTTTATTGACTCCCTGTCCCTGATTCAATATTAGTGTCCTTGAGATTTCTGGCACGCTATCCTCTTCCTCTACTGTAAATACTGACGCAAAGTAATTGCTCAACATGTCCACCATTCCTTTATTATAATTGGCAATATCACCGCTTTCAGTGTTTAAGGTGCCAACATTGCTCCTGAATACCTTCTTTTTCCTAATGTAATTGTAAAAATTCTTTGTCTTGATTTTGATATCCCTTACAAATTTCTTTTCATACTCCCTTTTTGTAGCTCTTACTGTCTGTCTTGTGACCCGTTGCTGTTCTTTGTATCTTTGACTTTCGCCAGGATCTGTGATATTTTTTGCATTTTTGTATGCTTTTTCTTTTAGTTTTATGCTGTACCTTATCTCTTTAGTCGTCCATGATTGTTTTTTTGGCAAGTAGAGCTCTTGTCCCACAGGGGTACAAACTGGTTCTGTATCACCTTAACATTTTTTAGACCGTCTCCCACTGATCTTCTGTCGTTTTACCCATTAACAGATTTGCCTAGTTTACTGTAGACAGTCTCTGTCTCATCCCATTGAACTCGGCCTTACCCAAATCTAGAATCTTAGTCGCTGTTTCGCGTTTCTCCCTTGCAAACGCTACGTTGAACTCGATCATGTTCTGATCGGTATTGGATGAGAACATGAGAACATAAGAAATAGGAGCAGGAGTAGGCCATTTAGCCCTTGGAGCCTGCTCCACAATTCAATAAGATCAAGGCTGATCTTCTACCTCAACTCCACTTTCCTGCACTTTCCTATTATCCCTTGATTCCCATAAATGTTCACGCATGGTTAGGCTGTTAATTAAATCGGGCTCATTACTCAAAATATAGACATTTGAAAGTCTATACACAACATCAACGGCACTTTCCTCATCAACACTCTCCAATACTTCATCAGATAGGATTTCTCTTTCACAAATTCATGTTAGCTGTCATTTATTAACCGATGCTCGTCCATTGTGCTATGAATTTGTTCACTCGTTCAATTGTGTTAAAGTCCTATATGGAATAAAAACACCACGGGGAAAATTGTCCAATCGTAGCTAACAAGAAAACTTAAAGATGCTATTAAATTAACGGAAGAGGCTTAGAATGTTACCAAAAAGACTAGGAAGCCTGAGGATTGGGTTGATTTTAGAATTCAGCAAAGGGGGGCCAAGAGATTGATAGAGAGAAATTCGAATATGAGAGTAAGTTAGCAAGAGACATACAAACGGATTGTAAAAGTATCTACAGGTATGTAACAAGGAAGAAATTAGCAAAGGTAAACGTGGGGCCCTTACAGACAGAGACAAGATAAATTATAATGGGGAATAAAGAAATGCCAGAGATAATAAAAAATACATTGTATTCGTTGTCAGGGAAGAAGACAGGTAAAGCATTCCAGAAATAGTGGGGAACCAAGTGTATAGAGAGAATGAGGAACTTAAGGAAATTAATATTAGTAAAGGAATAGTACTGGAGAAATTAATGGGACTAAAAGCCGACAAATCCCCTGGACGTGCTGGCCTACGTCCTTGGGTTTTAAAAGAGGTGGTTACAGAAATAGTGGCTGCATTGGTTGTGATCTTCCAGAATTCCCTAGATTCTAGAATGGTCCCCGCGGATTGGAAAGTAGCAAATGTAACCCTGCTATTCAGGCAAACAGGAAGAGGGAAAACGGGAAACTATAGGTCAGTTAGCCTGACATCCGTGGTAGGGAAATGTTATAATCTATTATTAGGGCCGAGGTAACAGGGCACTTAGAAAACTATATTATGATTGGGCAGAGTCAACACGGATTTATGAAAGGGAAATCGTGTTTTACAAATCTGTTAGAGTTTTTGAGGTTGTAACTAGTAGGGTAGATAAGGGGGAACCAGTGGATGTAGTGTATTTGGATTTTCAGAAAACAATCGATATGGTGCCACGCAAGAGGTTATTACACAAAATTAATGCTCATGGGATTTGCAGTAATATAATAGCATGGATTGAGGACTGGTTAACGGACAGAAAACAGAGAGTAGGAATAAAAGGGTCATTTTCTGTTTGGCAGGCCGTAACTAGTGGGGAAGCGCAAGGATCAGTGCTTGGGCCTCAGCTATTTACAATATATATCAATTACTTCGATAAGGGGACCAAATGTAATGTATTCAAATTTGCCGACGATAGAAAGCTAGGTGAGAAAGTAAGTTGTGAGGAGGACGCAAAGAGACTTCAAAGGGCGATAGGCAGGTTAAGTGAATGAGCAAGAACGTGACAGATGGAATATAACGTGGAGAAATGTGAAGTTATTACTTTTGGTAGGAAAACTAGAAAAGTCGTGTATTTTTTAAATGGTGAGAGAATGGGAAATTTTCAGCGAGACATTCGTGTCCTTGTACACGAAAAACTGAAAGTTAACATGCAGGTACAGCAAGCAATTAGGAAAGCAAATGGTATGTGGGGCTATATTACTAAAGGATGGAGTATTAGAGTAAAGACGTCTAATTGCAATTATAAAGGGCCCTGGTGAGACCACACCTGGAATATTGTTTACAGTTTTAGTCTCCTTACCTAAGGAAGGATATACTTGCCATCGACGGAGTGCAACGAAGGTTCACCAGACTGATTCCTGGGATGGGGGGATTGTCCTATGAGGCGAGATAGAGGCCTATCTTCTCTAGAACTTCGAGGAATGGGAGGCGATCTCAGTGAAACATATGCAATTATTACAGTGCTTGACAGGGTAGATGCAGAGAGGATGTGTCCCCTGGCTTGGTAGTCTGGAACTAAGGGTCACAGTCTCGGAATAACGGGTCGGCCATCTAGAACTGAGATGAGGAGAAATCTCTTCAATCAAAGTTTTGCGAATCTTTGGAATTCTCTACCCCAGACGGCTGTGGAGGCTCAGTCGTTGACTATATTCCAGACAGAGATACTTAGATTTGTGGATATTAAGGGAATCAATAGATATGGGGGTAGTGCAGGAAAGTGTAGTTGAGGTCGAAGATCAGCCTTGATCTTACTGAATGGCGGAGCAGGCTTGAATGGTCGAATGGCCTACTCCTGCTCCTATTTCTTATGTTCTTATGTGTTTGTGTCTTTGCCAAATTAGCAATAATGGGAATTTTAATGCAACACATTCACCTCCTTCTGCTTGATTCCCGGAGCGAAATTCCAGCGCTAAAACCTGATTTAGTAAATGGAACTCCCAGCTGATGTCCTTCCGCTGATTGCGCGATTGAAATCGCGAATTCCCACATTGTGGAAACTAATTCTGCGGTGTAAGCACTTCTGTTAAACACGGCACAATCATTATTGAATAACCAACATTCCATTGTACATGAATATCCACAGATCCATTTCACATTGTTGTTTCCATTTATTTTTCCACAGATCTGCTAACAGAGCCAGGGATATCTCTTGATCAATCGACTGGGGTGTATTTAGCAACAGAAACGGTCACCATTACTTGCACAGTGAACAGAGAATATCCCGGGAGATCCTTCTACTTTTACAGAGATAGTCAGCTGCTGACATCTCATCAACTTTTCACAAAGGACAACATTGGAACATTCGTGGCTACCAGTACAAACCAAGGAGGCCATTACCAATGCCAATATGGAACCTCCGTTAACACAAGGTGGTTCGAATCCCAACCCAGTGATGCTGTGACGGTCACTATAGCAGGTGAGTGATGGGGAAAAGAGATTGCTAATATGTGTAGAAAACACTCTTGCTATTTTCTAACAATCGTACTTCTTTCAATGTAACAGAGTTCAATATTGACAGAGAGGGCCTCTGAGCTCAGCTTTTGACAGGGTCTCTGTACAAAGGACCGGAACACCCAGGCTGGCCCTTTCCTGTCAGCGACAGCATTAATGGAGATAATTTATTCACTTTGATCTCTACGTTAATATGTTCAAGTGTGTGGTGAAATGAGTCTTGGCTGGTAAAGCAAAACGAGCGATAGAGTATCGGAACCCATATTACACTCGGCCTGATTTGCTGTTTAATTGAAGACAGGCTACGAACCAATCCGAATTTATACCCCACTAAGCCAGGTTGCTGTGACTTCAAACCAAGCAAGTCTTAGCCTCATAACCCAAGAGTGTAAAATGGACGGACGACCGAAAACGTCGCGTTCCCGCCGGGCGGGTTAGGGTAAAGGTGCCCCCTGCAGGTCGGTACTGAGGAAACGCTGCTTTCCAGAGGTGCAGCCGTTGTTTTGAGACAGCCGATTAGGCCCAGTGTCAACTTGGAACCTTCATTATCGTTAAGTGCAGGCTGTGTGATATTATTGCACTTCTATGTCGCTGATTTCCTCTCGTATATCTGAGCTACCAGCCCGAGCCGTTCAATAGCACAATGACACCACATTACCAGGCCTTCAATACCACTGAGTGTAGAGTCCCCTCCCGAGGTACCGCCAGACTGGCTGATCTTGTCACGTTACAGATTTCTCTGTCAGACAACCCAAACTGTGCGCTGAGATTCTCCAAATTATCCCGTTATGGGAATAATTTAAATTAATTACTTTGAGTTTAACCATGTCTCCCACTGGAATGCATCTTGAAAGCACCTGCCAAACCCGCAAACTCCACCTCCGAGCAGGACAAGGGAAGTAGGTGCATGGGGACAGCACTACCTCCCCGTTTCCCTCCAGGTCACTCACCATCCAGACTTTGAGATATATATATTGGATGGTGGAGCAGGCTCGAGTGGCCTTATGGCCCACTCCTACTCCTAATTCTTAAATTCTTAACGCTCATCACTATCTTCTCAACGGCTACTAGGGATGGGCAATACAAGCTAGGGATGCACACACCCAAAACATATTAGAAACATTCTAGCCAACTAAAACTTAACTCATTTCTTTAAAATGCACATTCCCATGGTTTAATGGCGGGCATGTTGAATAATTACTTTGCATCAGTATTTACAGTAGGCCAAGTGGACAGTTTGCCAGCAATCCCAATGAAACTAATATTGAATCAGGGACATGGACTCAAAAATATTAACGTAATCAGAATAACAGTAATGAAGAAAATAATGGCACTTAAGTGTAACAAAATCCCCAGGAGCAGATAATTTCCATCCCAGGAATTTAAAGGAAGTTGGTGAGCACATTGCAGATGCCCTGAGTATAATCTTCCAAAGTACTCTCGAATCGGGAACCGTTCCTTTAGATTGGAACATTGCGCATGTCACACCACTATTGAAGAACGGCAAGGGAGGAAAACCAGAGAATTATAGACCAGTTAGCCTAACATCTGTAGTCGGGAAATTGCTAGAGTCTATAATTAAGGATAGGGTGACTGAACACCTCAAACATTTTCAGTTGATCAGAGAGAGTCAGCATGCATTTGTGAAAGGTAGGCCATGCCTGATTAAACTGATTCAATTTTTTGAGGAGGTGACTAAAGTAGTGGACAGGGAATGTCTATGGATGTTATTTATATGGACTTCCAGAAGGCATTTGATAAAGTCCCACATAAGAGATTGTTAACTCAGGTAGAAGCCCACGGAATTGAGGGCAAATAATTGACCTGGTTAGGAAACTGGCTGAGCGGCAGGAGACAGGCAGTAGGGATAATGGGTTGGTACTCAAATTGTCAGGATGTGACTAGTGGTGTCCCGCAGGGATCTGTGTTGGGGCCTCAACAATTCACAGTATTTATTAATGACGAAGATGATGGCATAGAAAGACATATATCCAAATTTGCCGATGACACAAAGGTAGGCGACATTGTAGGTAGTGTAGATGAAAGCTTATAATTACAAAGGGATATCGACAGATTAAGTGAATGGGCAAATGGATTTCAATGTAAGCAAATGTGAGATCATCTACTTTGGACGTAAAAGGATAGAACAGGGTACTTTCTAACTGGTTAAAAGCTAAAACAGTGGAGGTCCAAAGAGACTTGGGGATCCAGGTACATCGATCATTAAAATGTCATGAACAGGTACAGAAAATAATGAAAAAGACTAATGGGATGCTGGCCTTTATATCCAGAGGACTAGAATACAAGGGGGTAGAAGTTATGCTGCAGCTACACAAAACCCTGGTTAGACCACACCTGGAGTACTGTGAGCAGGTCTGGACACCACACCTCAGGAAGGATATACTGGCCTTGGACCTAGTGCAGCGTAGGTTTTCCAGAATGATACCCAGACTTCAAGGGTTAAGTTATTAGGAAAGATTACACAAATTAGGGTTATATTCCCTACAATTTAGAAGGTTAAGGGGTGATCGGATCGAAGTTTTCCAGATGTTAAGGGGAAGTGATAGGGTAGATAGAGAGAAACTATTTCCGCTGGTTGGGGATTCTAGGACGAGGGGGTATAGTCTAAAAATTAGAGCCAGACCATTCAGGAGCAAAATTAGGAAACGGTTCTACACACAAAGGGTGGTAGAAGTTTGGACCTATCTTCTGCAAACGACAATTGATGCAAGATCAATTGTTAATTTTATATCCGCGATTGATAGCTTTCTGTTAACCAAAGGTTAAGGGATATGGGCCAAAGGCGGGTATAAGGAGATAGGTCGCATATCAGCCATGATCTCATTGAATGGCGGAACAGGCACGAGGGGCTCAATGTTCTACTCCTGTTCCTATGTTCCTATGTTTCTGTTAATCATGTTTGCGCTGCGGCAAAATTAGCAGAAATTAGAATTTCAACTCAACAAATTTCACTTCTTGCGCTGGTATCGTAGAGATAAATTTCTTGGGCAAAACCTGATTTTGGAAATAAATGCCTCTTCTGATTTAAATTTCGTCGCGCTTCTGTTTGATTCCGCTCATGAAATCGGGAATTCGCCGTTTTTGGCATCTCAGTCCCCGGTGTAAACACAGCAGAATCGTTATTTAATTACCAATCTTCCACTGTACATTAAATACTACAGATCCGCTAACACCTCCAGGGATATCGCTTGATCAATCCTCTGGAGTGTATTTAGAAGGAGAGACCGTCACCATTGCCTGCATCGTGAACAGAGAGTATCGCGGTCAAATCTACTTTTACCGAAATAAGCAACCGTTGTCCTCTCGTCAAATCTTCATAAAGGACAGTATTGGAACATTCACGGTTACCAGTACAAAGCAAGGAGGGCGGTACCAATGTCAATATGAAACCTCGGTGAAAACAAGGCGAATAATGTCCCAGCTCAGCGATGCTCTGGCAGTCACTATAGCAGGTGAGTGTATGCGAACAGAGATTGTTAATATGTCTTTTCAACGCTTTAGGTATTTCCTAATAAAACGCATCCTTGTTTCAATGTAACAGTGTTTAATATTCACAGAGAGTGTCTCTGCTCTCAGCTCTTCACAGGGTGTCTATAGAGAGGGTCCTGAACACACTGGATGACTGTTCACTGCGAATGTTTCAGCCTTGTCTTTTGCACTCGCGTGCTGGGCTCCACCATCATTGAGGATGGAGAAATTCATGGAGCCTCATCCTCTCGTTATTTGTTTAATTGTCCACCACCATTCACGTCTGGATATGGCAGGATGCAGACCTTTGATCTGATCCGTTTGTTGTCGCATTGCTTAGCTCTGTCTATAGCATGCTGTTTCCAATGTTTAGCATGCATGCCGTCCTGTGTTGTAGCTTCACCAGGTTGGCACCTCATTTTTAGGAACGCCTGGTGCTGCTCCTGCACTTCTGCACTCCTCATTGGACCAGAGTTGGTCCCCTGGCTTGAAGTAATGGTAAAGTGAAGGATATGCCGGGCCATGAGGTTACAAATTGTGGTTGGAGTACAATTCTGCTGCTGCTGATGACCCACAGCGCATCATAGATGTCCATCGATTTTGAACTGCTACATCTGTTCTGAACCTATCCCATTTAGCACGGTGGTAGTGCCACACAACACGATGGAGTGTGTGCTCAGTTTGAGGACGGGACTTTGTCTCCACAAGGACTGTGCGGTGGTCACTGCTAGCAATGCTGTCATGGACAGATGCATCTGTGACAGGGAGATTGGTGAGGACGAGGTCAAGTAGATTTTTCCCTCGTGTTGGTTTTCTCACCACAGGCCCAGTCTGGCAGCTATTTTCTTCAAGACTCGGTCAGTAGTGGTGCTACCGAGCCGCTGTTGGTGATGGTTATTGAGATCCCCCACCTAGAGTACGTTCTGTGCTTTACTACCCTCAGTTCATGGGTTTCCTTGCCAATGTTTTACCTGAAGCCATGAGACTTCATGGGGTCCGGAGTCAATGTTCAAGACTCCCAGGGCCACTATTTCCCCACTGTTTATCACTGTGTCGTCACCTCTGGTAGGAGAGGAGTTACCCAGGGATAGTGATGGAGGAGTCTGGGACGTCTGGCTGAATGGTATGATTATGTGAGTATGACTATATCAGGCTGTTGCTTGACTAGTCAGTGCAATAGCTCTCCCAAATTTGACACAAATCAGGAGGGCTTTTCAGGGTTGACTGTGCCTTTGCCGTGGTGGAATTTGATATCATGTGTCCGGATCATTAGTCCAGGCTTCTGGATTACTGGTCCAGTAACATAACCACTATCGTACCGTACCCGGCATACACAGTGCGCGATGGGTGAGAGAGGTCATGTTAAAGGTGGTGAATGAGCTGCTGATTAGAGAGACTGTCTCGTCTGGGATGACGCTGAGCTTCTTTAGTGTTGTTACAGCTGCACCCGCCCAGGAAATTGGAGACTACTCCGTCACACTCTTGACTTGTGCCTTGTAGGTGGTAGAGAGACCACGGGGAGTTTGGAAGTGAACCACTCGCCGAAGATTACCCAGCCTCTGATGTTCTCCCGTAGCCACGGTATTTATGCGACTGGTCTAGTTGCGCTTCAGGGTTAATGACGGTCCCCATTACTTTGAAAAACAGGGGACTTAGCGATGGTAATGCCATTGAATGTCAAGGGGAGTTGGTTAGACTATCTCTTGCTGTAGATGAGCATTGACTGGCAGTTGTGTGGCGTGAATGTTATTGCCATTGATCATCCCAAGACTGGGTGTTGTCCACATCTTGCTGCATGCAGACATTGACTGCTTCATTATCTGAAGAACTCCGAATGGAGCGGAACACTTTGCAATCTTCGGGGAACTTTCCCACTTCGGACATTATGATGGAGCGTACTGTCCAGTAACGCTATTCCTTTAACTGATGTAGATAAATGGCATCAAGCTCAGATAAGACATCACACCTTCTGATAAATGGTTTACCGGGAATCAATTTTTTTTTTTTTTGCAATAGTAACATTAAATACAACTTGAACCGTTTACATTTGTGGCTGTGATATTACAACGTGACTGGAACGATTATCAGAGAATTATACATCAAATAGGATATTCGGACCATATTCTCTATTCCGGCTCTTTGAACAAGCTATCCAATTAGTACCACTACTCTGTCCTTTCCCCATAACCCTGAACATTTCTCCTTATTAAGTATTTATCCAATTCTCTTTTGAAAGTTAGTATTGAATCTGCTTCCACCACGTTTTCAGGGAGTGTATTCCAGATAATAGCAATTCACTGCGTAAAACATTCTCCTTATTTATCCCTGGATTTTTGTCAATTTTCCTAAATCTGTCTCCTCTGGTTACCTACCCTCATTCCAGTAGAAACCTTTTCTCCATATCTGTTTCATCATAACCTTTCATGATCACACATCTATTTCAACTCCCCTTACCCTTTTGTTTTCTGAGGAGAACAATCCCAGCTTACCTAGTCACTCCACATAACTGAAGTCTCTCATCCCTTGTACCATGCTGGAAAATCTCATCTGCACCCTCTCCAAGTCCTTGACGTCCATCCAAAAATGTGATCCCCAGAATTTAGCACAATAGTCTAGCTGAGGCCTAACCAGTGATTGAAACAGGTTTATCAAAACTTCCTTGTTTCTGTACTGTAATACTCTACTTATCAAGTTAAGGATCCAGTATGATTTTTAACAGCCTTTTATTAGTTATAATTTGCTATGAGAAAATATCACACTGATAAGGGAAGTATTTCAAACTGCCATCAGCAGTAGGAAAAGTAGAGCCCTCTTTATATTTCTATAATCTGCACATACAGAAAAAATAATTCAGCGAATGAGTTGTCTATTTTACATCATCCGTTCTTCTCACCCACTACTCCCCGTTGTTCGTCTACTGACCTGTGCCTGCGATGACTGCCTGGGTGCTCGGATCCTGAATATGATGCAAACCCGATGTCTAAAAAGTTGTTTAAAATCTCCCATTAATTGACCAGCCGCAGGTCTGGCGGCCATTAGTGGATTTTCTGTTGCATCTGGTGTATTACAGTTTGACTCACAATAATAAAACTGAATTGTATTTCCATGGATCGTCACTGCTTGTTCCTTTCCAATTACAGGTCTACACCAACCAAATATATCAGTGGATTCGAGTCTAGCGGTAAAGCGTGGAAAAGTCACTTTTAATTGTACAAGCCCCCATGAGCTTTTCGGACTCACATTTTACTTACACAGATGTGAAGAAGCGAATTGCTCAGATGTCCAGCCTGCCGCTGCAGGGAACAATTCTGTCACCTTCATCATCAAGAATATAGATCAAGCCGATGGAGGAAATTACACCTGTCTGTATAAAGTCGATATGAGGGGAAGGCTGCTAACCTCGGCTCAGAGTGACCCTGTGCTTATAACTGTGAGAGGTGAGTGAGATTCACACGGTCACTTTGTTGGTCGGAGGGGCGGGAAAGGTGTTTTTTTTTCATTTTAGTACCAAACGTTGGATGGTTTTATTTCTCCAATTCCGATTAAACAAAAGACAAACAAACTGCCGATGCTGTAACGATACAATACGCCAGGCAGCGTGTGTAGAGAGAACAGGTGAGTTTGGAGCGAGAGCCAAATCTAAAACGTTAACTCATCTGTTCTCTCCGCAGATGTGCAGTTTTGCCCAGTGAGTATAGGAACAGTAAGATAAAGAACATAAGTACATAAGAAATAGGAGCAGGAGGAGGTCATTTGGCCCTTCGAGCCTGCTCCGCCATTCAATAAGATCGTGGCTGATCTTCTACCTCATCTCCACTTTCCCGCCCGATCCCCATATCCCTTGATTCCCTTAATATTCAAAAATCTATCGATCTCTTTCTTGAATATACTCAACGACTGAGACTCCACAGGCTATGGGGTGGAGAATTCCAAAGATTCACCACCCTCTGAGTGAAGAAATTTCTCCTCATCTCAGTCCTAAATGGCCGACCCCTTATTCTGAGACAGTGCCCCCTGGTTCTAGACTCCCCAGCCAGGGGAAACATGCTCCCTGCATCTACCCTGTCAAGCCCTGTAAGCATTTTGTATGTTTCAATGAGATCACCTCTCATTCTTCTAAACTCTAGAGAATATAGGCCTAGTCTACTCAATCTCTCCTCATAGGACAATTCCCCCATCCCAGGAACCAGTCTGGTGAACCTTCGTTGCACTCCCTCTATGACAATTATATCCTTTCTTAGGTAAGGAGAACAAAACTGTACACAATGCTTCAGGTGTGGTCTCACCAGGGCCCTATATAATTGCAGTAAGACGTCTTTACTCTTCTACTTAAATCATCTTGTAATAAAGGCCAACATACCATTTGCTTTCCTAATTGCTTGCTGTACCTGCATGTTAACTTTCAGTGAATCGTGTACAAGGACACTTGGGTCCCTCTGTACCCCAAGCTTTCCCAATCTCCCATCATTTTAAAAATACTCTACTTTTCTATTTTTCCTAGCAGGTTAATGCGTGGCTGGAGAAATGGTGCAGGTGGAACGACTTAATATTCCTGGGCCATTAGAACCAGTTCTGGTGCGGTGGAAGCTGTACAAGATGGAAGGGTTGCACCTTAACAGGACTGGGTGTAATATCATCGCCGCGAGGTGCTGTGGGGACTAAATTTAAACTCATTTGGCAGGGTATCTAGGATGAAGCATCAGAGAGGACAAACAAGGTGCACATTTAACTGAGACAATCAGCAGTAAAATAAAGATTGGCTCAGAAATAGGAGGGATCAGACAGGGGAGAAATGCAATCCAGACTAAGGTGGGTTCGGAGTGCATGTGTACAAATGCACGGAGCGTGGGATATAAGGTTGGCGATATGCACATACAAGTTGTTACGTGGGATTGTGAGATAGTGGTAAAAACGGGGAAGTGGATCAAACCAGAGTAGGAATGGGAGCTTAATGTTCCGAGGCTAATATATATTCAGGGAATATAAGGAAGGAAGAAAGCGGGGTGCAGTGTTCATCTAAGATGCTGTTACAGCACTGGGCCAGGATGATGTGCTTGAGGGTTCAAAGACATGATCTATTTGGGTAGAGTTAAGGAACAGATGAGGAGGCGTTACGCTGCTGGGATTATACCATAGGCCACCAAAAATTGAGAAGGAGATAGAGGAGAAAATTTGCATACAAATTTCAGAAATTGATTCTTAGAATGAGACGGTTGTCCGATGACGAGAGTTGTAATAAAATTGGCCTGTATTCACTGGAGTTCAGAAGAATGAGAGCTGATCTCATTGAAAGGTAGACAATTCTTAGAAGGCTTGACAGGATAGATGCTGAGAGGTTGCTTCCCCTAGCTGGAGAGTCCATAACTAGGGTCATAATCTCAGGATAAGGGGTCGTCCATTTAGGACTAAGATAAGGAGAAATTTATTCACTCAGAGTTATGAATCTTTGGAATTCGCTAGCCCAGAGGGCTGTGAATACCCAGTCGTTGAGTATAATCAAGGCTGAGATCGATAAATGTTGGGCACTAAAGGAATCAAAGGATATGGAATAGGGTGGGAAAGTGCAGGGATGTAGAAGTTAAATCATGATCTTATTGAATGTCGGAGCAGGCTCGAGGGGCCGTATGACCTACTCCCGCTCCTATTTTTATGTGCTTATATTCTTAAAGATGCAGTAACAGTAAAGTCGTGAAAATGAGGGACATCAATTATCCTTGGAAATTAGCATTGTTCAGGGCAAAGTTGGGAAGGAATTAGTGAATTACTGAAATTTGTACAAAAGAACATTCTTAACCACTGTGTTTCCAATCCAACAAGGAAATAAGCAGTAATCCAAAGGCAAAATGCTGCAGATTATGGAAATCTGAAATAAAAACAGAAAATGCTGGAAATACTCAGCAGGTCAGGCAGCATCTGTGGAGAGAGAAACAGAGTTAACGGTTTAGGTCCATGACCCTTCGTCAGAAATCTCGGTTCAGTGAGTTAAAACAGGATCTGTCCCAATGCATTGGAATCAAAGATTGGCGTGTAAAACAGCAAATGAGCAATGGGAGGTCTTCAAATGGACATAGTTCGGTTTCAGTCTAGATCCATTCCCATGAGGGGGACAGTAAGGGCAGCCAAAGCTAAATCTCCCTAACTAAAGATATAAAGATGGGACAGGAAAAGGAGTCTTATAATAAATATTGGTTCATAATGCAACAGGGAACCAAGCTGAATACGGAAATTGCAGAGGACAACTGGAAAAGGTAATAAGAGGGGCAAAGAGAGTGTATGAGAATAGATTAGCGGGCAACATAAAAGGGAAAGCAAAAGTATTTTATAAACATATCAATAGTAAAAGGGTAGTCAACGGAATGGTGCGGCCGAGTAGGGACCAACAAGGAGATCGCCTTGTGGAGGCAGAGACCATGGCTGAGGTATTATAGGATTACTTTGCTTCCGTCTTCATTAAAGAGAAGGCTGCCAATGTCAACAATAACTACGTGTGTCAATACAGGACCTTTAAGGTAGTAAAACGTCCCGAGGCCCTTCATAAATAAAAGTAAAGGAGGAGGCAGTCGAGAAATTGGATAAGATGCAAAGTAATCCTAAAGTTATATAAAGTGGATTTACTTTGGCAGCGCTCAAAGTAGAAAGACCCACGGTCCAGATGGGTTGCATCTTCCGTTGCTGATGGAAGGAAGGGTGGAGTAGCGTATGCTCTGGCCTCAATCTCCCAAACCTCCTTAGATACCGGAGCGGTGCCAGAACACTGGAGGATTCCAAATGTTACACTATTGTTCAATACAGGGTAGAGGGAAAAACCCGGTAACTACAGGCCAGTCCTCCTAACATCAGTGATGGGAGACATTATCTTCATTTTAATCGG
This sequence comes from Squalus acanthias, assembly GCA_030390025.1. NCBI lineage: Eukaryota > Metazoa > Chordata > Chondrichthyes > Squaliformes > Squalidae > Squalus > Squalus acanthias. The sequence goes on along the minus strand of JASTWF010000057.1, from coordinate 614,669 downwards.
GACAGAATATTTGGCACTTGAAAAAACATGGGTTAATCAATCACAGCCAGCATGGATTTGTTAAAGGTAAATCGCATTTAACTATCTTGTTTGCTTTACTTGATGACGTACAGTACATGGTTGATGAGCGTGGTGGTTTTCATGTTGTGTATATGGACTTTCAAAAGGCGTTTGATAAAGCATCACATCATAGAATATTCGCACAATTGAAGCCCTCGAGATTGAAGGGGTAATGGCAGCGTGAGTACGGAATTGGCTATTAGACCACAAGGCGAGAGCAGTGGGGAAAGGTCGTTTATGAGACTGGAGGCAACGGTATGAGGACCATTATATATTAGTGACCTAGACTTGTGAATGAAAGGCATAATCTTACAGTTCACTGAAGTAACGAAACTGGAAAAGTAGTAAAGAGTGAGAAGGAGAGTAGGATACGACAACAGGACATGGGAAGACAAACTACCGACGCAGTTTAAAGCAGAGAACTGTGAGTTGATGCATTTTGGATGAAAGAGTGAGAAGAGACAGTATTAACTAAATGGTGCAACTTTACAGAGGGTGCAGGAATAGAGAGACCTGAGGCTTTACGTACACAAGTCTTTGAAAGTGGCACGACAAGTTGAAAAGGCTGCTAGAAAGGCATACGAGCTCCTTGGCTTTATTAACAGAGGCATAATGTACAGAAGCCAGGCAATTTTGCGAAACATTTCTAAATGACTGTTTCGATCCCAGCTGGATTATTATTTTCAATTCTGGGCACCACATTTTAGGGAGGAAGTCAAGACCTTGGAGATTGTGCAGAGGAGGTATTCTAGAATGGTAGCAGGGATGAGGGAATTCATTTTAGTGGAGTTGTTCTCCGTAAATGCTAAGAAGACATTTAATTGAGGTGTTGAAAATCATGAAGGGTTTTGATAGAACAAATAAGCAGAAACTGTTTCCAGTGGCAGAGGTAACAAGAGAAAACGGTGGAAAAAAACTCAGCAGGTCAGGCAGCATCCGTGGAGAGAGAAACAGAGTTAACGTTTCAGGTCGAAGACCTTTCGTCAGAACTGGAAAAAAGCAGGAAATTAAATAGATTTAAAGCAAGGATAAAGCTGGGAAAAGGGGGAGGGGATGAAAGAACAAAAGGAGAGATTAGGAGATATTGAGAGATATTAAGAGATGATCAAGGCAAGAGGAGGTGTTACTTTGACAGGTTGAGGCTAAATGAAGTATGAAATGCACTGGCAGAATGAAGGACAGCTGCCAGCTTCTGGGAGGGAAAAAAAGGGGGGGCCTAACAAAAGGGTGAATGAAAACATAAAATATAAATGTGATAGGGGCTGAGGTTATGATCTAAAGTTGTTGAACTCGATGTTGAGTCCAGAGGGCTGTAGGGCGCCTAAACGAAAGATGAGGTGCTGTTCCTCGAGCTTACGCTGAGCTTCCGTGGAACAGTGTAATAGGCCGAGGACGGTGAGAAGAGTGGGAGTGGAGCGGTGAATTAAAGTGACAGGCCACCGGGAGCTCGGGGTCCCCCTTACGGACTGAACGGATGTGGCAGAAGGATCGGTAACCAGAGGACACAGATTTAAGGTGATTGGAAAAAGAGCCATAGATGAGATTGGGGAACAATACGTATCGCGTTATTGTGATCTGGAATGCATTGCCTGAAAGGATAGTTGAATCATGTTCAATAGCAACTTTATAAGGGAAATGGATGAATACCTGAAGGGGAGAAAATTGCAGGACTATGGGGAAAGAACAAAGCAGTGGGACTAATTGGACAGCTCTTTCAAAACCCGAGACTGGCACAATGGACCGAATGGCCGCCTTCTGCGTTGTAAATTTCTATGATTCCATGATAAGTCGGAGCTTACGGAATTCAACTAATTAATTACCACACTGACGGTGTCATATTGTCGCAGCTAATTGGGAAGAATTAAAGAGTCGCCTGCTCCCAGGAGTGCAGTAAACATCTCAGGGAGGAATCACCGTATAAATCAGGCCAATAAATTAATCGACCAATGGAAATTGAGCTTCGTGTTGTGCCGTATTTTACTGCTAGTGCATGACGTCATCCGAGTGCCAAACCAATCGCGACCTTATCACTGATTCACTAAATGTGCAGCACTGCTGACTCTTATAAAAGAGAGGAGGGGAGATAGAATTAGATGTTGATGCAAGTTATCAGAACAGTGCAAAACTAAGGAATCGCTAAACAAAAAAGGATTGTGATGTCATCTCAACCTTGTATTTTATTCTTCTATTCTGGGGCTCACTCCGGATGCTCCAGCATCCCAATGCGTATTCAGTTAATCAGTAAGTTATTAGTTCATGTACAAACTGTTGATTAATTTGGTTCCATTCTGTCCCTTTATCTCATTTAGAAAAGTCGGATGGGCTGGAGGCTGGAGTTGGCGCTGCTGTGGTTCTGATTCTGATCCTTGCTCTGTTAGGTGTATTCTTCTGGAAGAAAGGTGGGTTAAACAACACCTAGTTCTCGGTCATTACAAACACACGCACGAAGCGCACTTTCATCTCTATTCTTCTCAACTACTAACCATTTCCCCCAACCTTCTACCACTGGACTGCTAACCTCGGACAGTAAATGGAAGGAGACACGTAAGGATACTGAACGGGGAAATAGCTAAGGGGCGAAGTTAGAAATGAGCTGAAGTAGACATTGCCCAAGCCTCAGGACATATGAGAGAGGTGCAGGCCATTCAGCCACTCAAGCCTGTTCGCCATTCAGTCAGATCATGGTTGATCTGTATCTTAACTCTATCTACCCGGCTTGATTCCGTGGTCAAAGAAGGTCCTGATCAAATTGTTTTGCTCATTGATTACACCTCACTCTGGGCCCGGCCATCGCTCGGGGCCAACCTTGCCAAACTCTTTCTCATCCCAATCGTACCTCCCGCCGTCGACCCCAGGCAGCGGAACTCGGGCCGCTTCTGCATCCCGCACTTCCTTCGCTCCACCGTTGCCGGCCGAGTCATCAGCAGTCTAGGCCTTAGGCTCTTGAATGCGCTGCCGAAAGGTTATCGCATCCATTGGTCGGAGAGTAAAATCGTGCAGCGTGTCTACCCAGCATCTGACACGGCGAGTAAAGTTAGTTTAAAATTATACTGTTTGGGTTTGTTCATAATACAGTTGGATGTTGTGCCGGGAGATTAATTTAACTTGTAGAATATGTTTTGTAGCCCAAAGACCTTTTCTGCTCTTTCACTTTTCTCATGTTCCTATTTTGTAAGTTCGTAATTAGCTCCAGATTGGTAACATTTCGTCATTCCTCCCAGGGAGGTCGAGAAGCAGCGGAGAAATGAGGTGAAACATTAATGTTGATTTGTCAGTTTTATCATTCATCGTTTTACGACATTAGAGTCAGAGAGTCATAGCGTCATAATAGCACAGAAGGAGGCCAGTCGGCCCAACGACTCCGTGCCGGCTCTCTGTAGAGCAATCCAATTAGTCCCATTCCCCCGCAATATCCCCGTAGCCCTGCAAGCTAATTTCCTTCAAGTGCCTATCCAGTCTCCTCTTGAAAACATTGAGTGTCTCCGCTTCCACCACTTCCTTCGGCAGCGAATTCCAGGGCCTCACCACTCGTTGCGTAAATCTTTTTTCCTCACAGCCCCCCCTATATCTCTTGCCCAAAACCTTCAATCTGTGTCACCTAGTCCTTGTACCACCAACTAATGGGAACAGCCTTTCCCCGTCTAGTCTATCCAAACCCATCATAATCTTGTACACCTCCATCAAATCACCCCTCAACCTCCTTTGCTCTAATGCAAACAAATCCAGCTTCTCCAACCTGTCCTTGTAGCTAAGATCCCCCATCCCCGGAACCATTCTGGTAAATCTCCTCTGCACCCTCTCAAGGGCCCTCACATCCTTCGTAAAGTGTGATGACCAGAACTGGACGCAAAACTTCAGTTGTGGCCTAACCAGTGCTTTATAAAGATTCAGCATAACTTCTCTACTTTTGTACTCAATACCTCTATTTATGAAGCTCAAGATCCCATATGCTTTGTTAACCACTCTCTCAATATGTCCTGCCACCTTCAGGGACCTATGCACATTAACTCCCAGGTCCATCTGTCCCTGCACACTCTATAAACTGTGCCACTGAGTTTATATTGCCTCTCCCTGTTCCTTCTGCCAAAACACATCACCTCACACTTCTCTGTATTAAATTCCATCTGCCACGTGTATGCCCATTCTGCTAGCCTTTCTATGTCCTGTTACAATCGATTGGTATCATCCACACTGTTTGCCACACCCCCAAGTTTGGTGTCATCGGCAAATTTAGAAGTTCTACTCCCTATTCCAATATCCAGTTCATTTATATATATAAAAAATCGCAGTGGCCCCAGCACTGACCCTTGCGGAACACCACTGTCTATCATCCTCCAGTCTGATAAACAGCCTTTTACCACAGCTTGCTGTTTTCTATCCTTAAGCCAGTTCCTTATCCAAGCTACCAATGACCCACCTATTCCATGAGCATCAATTTTGTTAACCAGCCAACTATGCGGTACTTTGTCAAACGCCTTCCTAAAATCCATGTAGACAACATCCATTGTATTCCCACAACTTCCATTACATTAGACTACTGACCAAGCACAACCAAAACAACACCTAGACGAATATTGTGAGATGAGGGGTGTACTTACTTGTAATCTACTCCTCAAAATAACAGGGTTCACAGCATCAAATGTGAGATGTCATAGAATTATTAAGCAGACAATAATTTATTATTGAATTATCAGCAGTTACGTCAAAAGCTTGCGAGGGTTTAGCCGGAGAATCCTGAACATGTTACTGTTTCGAGCTCATGTGTTTTTAAGTTGATCAGACCTTCATATATATACAAAGTATCCGTTACAACACCCACCTTTTTCCAAGCCTTCTACCTGACTTTTCGTGTGTTTAATAGTTACAGTACAAAGTTATCAATCAGCACTGATTTGATTATCCTGTCATTGCGACCGTACTCCCTAAGTTACTATTCTCCCTAATTTTCCATATCTATGGTCTTTCTCGGGCAGGTGTTCATCTTCAAATAAGGCTGCAAAGCCTTTCTAAAAAAAAGGAAGAGATTTTCTATCTGCTCTATGTCCGTGCAATAACTTTATTTTTAACGAGTAGTTTTTCCATAGACCGGATAAAATTCTCAACCATATTATCTTTACCATTCCATACCAATATTCTACTTCTTAAAAGGGTGATGTAGTCCCGTCCGTAGAACTTGTTATCAAGTAATTCAAGGAATATATTTTAATTAGGTTTATTAGCTAAGCTGATCCTTGTTTTAAGGTCAGTCTGAATTAAATAGTGCTGCATCTATATTAAACATACTTGTATATAAAATAATGTAAGCCTGTCTTCTGCTTATAACATTAGCAGACTTCAAGAACAGCGGAGAAATGAGGTGAGGAGATTAAATGTTGAATTGCCAGTTTTATCATTCACTGTTTTACTAAATTGACTCGCTAACCACAAGCAAAAGAGATAATATCTAGAAGCAAGGGAGGAGATTGCAGAGCCTTTGGCTTTGATCTTTGGGTCCTCACTGTCCACGGGGATGGTGCCAGAGGACTGGAGAGTGGCGAATGTTGTTCCTCTCTTCAAGAAAGGAAATAGGAATGACCCTGGTAATTATAGGCCGGTTAGTCTCACTTCGGTGGTTGGTAAGATAATGGAAAAGGTCCTGAGGGATAGGATTTATGACCATTTGGAAAGAGGCAACTTAATCAGGGCTAGTCAACACGGATTCGTGAAGGGTAGGTCTTGCCTAACAAATTTGATTGAATTATTTGAGGAGGTAACTAAGTGTGTAGATGAAGGTAGAGCAGTTGATGTCGTATACATGGATTTTAGTAAGGCGTTTGATAAGGTTCCCCATGGTCGGCTCATGAAGAAAGTAAGGAGTTGTGGGATAGAGGGAAATTTGGCCGACTGGATAAGTAACTGGCTATCTCATAGAAGGCAGAGGGTGGTGGTGGATGGAACATTTTCGGACTGGAGACCAGTTACCAGCGGTGTGCCACAGGGGTCGGTGCTGGGTCGTCTGCTTTTTGTGATTTTTATCAATGACTTGGAGGAAGGGACTGAAGGGTGGATCAGTAAATTTGCTGATGACACCAAGATTGGTGGAGTAGTGGATGAGGTGGAGGGCTGTTGTAAGCTGCAAAGAGACATTGATATGATGAAGAGCTGGGCCAAAAAATGGCAGATGGAATTTAACCCTGATAAGTGCGAGGTGATTCATTTTGGTAGGGCAAATTTGAATAAGGATTACAGGGTCAACGGCAGGGTTATGAGGAACGTGGAGGAACTGTGGAATCTGGGGCTTCATATCTACAGATCTCTGAAGGTTGCCACTCAAGTGGATAGAGCAGTAAAGAAGGCCTATAGTGTGTTAGCGTTTATTAACAAGGGGTTTGAGTTTAAGAACCGTGAGGTTATGCTACAACTGTACAGGACCTTGGTGAGACCACATTTGGAATATTGTGTGCAGTTCTGGTCACCTCACTATAGGAAGGACGTGGAAGCATTGGAAAGAGTGCAAAGGAGATTTACCAGGATGCTGCCTGGTTTGGGGGGGAGGTCTTATGAGGAAAGATTGAGGGAGTTAATTATTTTCTCTTTAGAGCGGAGGAGGATGAGAGGCGACTTAATAGAGGTTTATAAGATGATGAGGGGGATAGATAGAGTGGATGTTCAGAGACTATTTCCTCGGGTGGAGGTAGCTGTTACAAGGGGGCATAACTATAAGGTGAATGGGGGGAGATATAGATGGGATGTCCGAGGTAGATTATTTACTCAGAGAGTGGTTGGGGTGTGGAATGCACTGCCTGCTGTGATAGTGGAGTCGGACACTTTAGGAACTTTCAAGCGGTTATTGGATAAGCACATGGAGCACACCAGAATGATAGGGAGTGGGATAGCTTGATCATGGTTTCGGACAATGCTCGGCACAACATCGAGGGCTGAAGGGCCTGTACTGTGCTCTACTGTTCTATGTTCTATGTTCTATAAACATTCGCAACAATGTTCGCCACCTGTGCCTTTTAAATTGTGGGATCGAAACTCCAACTCACATACTCTGCCTCTCACGCACACACATACTTACACACGGAAACACATACATAAACACAAACACAGACATACATACTGGTTCTGTTTGTGGTTCTGGTTGCTGGAGGTCAATCATCTCAGCCCCAGGACATCGCTGCAGGAGTTGCTCAGGGCAGTGTCCTAGTCCCAACCATCTTCAGCTGCTTCATCAATGACCTTCCCTCCAGCATATGGTCAGACATGCAGTTGTTCGCGGATGACTGCACAGTGTTCAGCGCCATTCGCAACTCCTCAGATAATGACACAGTACATGCCCACATGGCAGCAAGATCTGGACAACATTCAGGTTTGGGCTGATAAGTGGCAGGTAACATTCGCACCACACAAGTGCCAGGCCATGATTATCTCCAACAAGCGAAAGTCCAACCACTGCCCCTTGACATTCAATGGCACTAGCATCGCCTCCCGCCCTCCCCCCGCCCCCCACCCCACCATCAACATCCTGGGGATCACCATTGAACAGAAACTTAACTGGACCAGCCTCATAAATACTGTGGCCACAAGAGCAGGTCAGAGGCTGGGTATTCTGCGGGGAGTGTCTCACCCCCTGACTCCACCAAGCCTTTCCACCATCTACAAGGCACAAGTCAGGAGTGTGCCTGAATGAGTGCAACTCCAACAACACTGAAGAAGCTCGACACCATCCAGGACAAAGCAGTCCGTTTGATCGGCACCCCATCCACCACCTTAAGCATTCAGTCCCTCCACCACCGGCGTACCGTGGCTGCAGTGTGTACCATCTACAAGATGCACTGCAGCAACTCGCCAATGCTTCTTCGGCTGCACCTCCCAAACCCGCGACCTCTTCCACCTAGAAGGACAAGAGCAGCAGGCGCATGGGAACACCACCACCTGCAATTTCCCCTCCACGTAACACACACCATCCTGACTTGGAAATATATCGCCGTTCCTTCATCGTCGCTTAATTAAAATCCTGGAACTCCCTCCCTAACAGCACTGTGGGAGAACCTTCACCACACGGACTGCAGCGGTTCAAGAAGGTGGCTCACCATCACCTTCTCAAGGGCAATTAGGGATGGGCAACAATTGCTGTCCTTGCCAGCGACGCCCACATCCCAGGACGAATAATAAAAACACACTGACACACACACACGCAAATACTCACACGCACACACAGACAAAGACGCTGTCCTATACAAAGATTCACACACACAAACAAACAATATTACACAACAATTTTCTACAAACTGCAATGGGATAAATAGTCACACAATCAGTTTTCGCGCTAAATGTTGGCCACGTTTTCAGGAAAACTACTGCCCTTCTTCAAGTGATACAACGGAACATTCTAGTTCCATTTGGGAGGACAGACTAGGACCTATTTTAATGTAGCATTCTAAAGATATCATTCCCAGCTGTGCAATATTGCTTCAATACTGTGCTGAATAGTCAGCCTAAATTATGTACAGCTAATTCCGGACTGGAGATGAGACCCACGGCTGAATTAGAAGCAAGATTGATACGGATTAGCCAAGTCGAACTCCAGAAGATTAATTAAAGTGCAATCCTTGTTTCCCTAATGAGGTAAAGGATTCTATTGGCACTATTCAAAGAAAAGCAGGGGAGTTGTCTCGGTGTATTGGACAATACTTAAACCTCAACGATCATCACTCAAACAGGTTAACTTGATATTTATCTAATTGCTGCCTGTGGGATCTTGCTGTCTGAAAAATGGCTCGTGAATGTCCTTACATTTCCGCAGTGAGGACGCTTCAAATGTATTTCATTGGCTGTAAAGTTTTATACGACATCCTGAGATCGGGAAAGGTGCTTATAGAACATAGAACATAGAACAGTACAGCACAGTACAGGCCCTTCGGCCCTCGATGTTGTGCCGAGCATTGTCCGAGACCAAGATCAAGCTATCACACTCCCTATCACTCTGGTGTGCTCCATGTGCTTATCCAATAACCGCTTGAAAGTTCCTAAAGTGTCCGACTCCACTATCACAGCAGGCAGTCCATTCCACACCCCAACCACTCTCTGAGTAAAGAATCTACCTCGGACATCCCTTCTATATCTCCCCCCATGCACCTTATAGTTATGCCCCCTTGTAACAGCTACCTCCACCCGAGGAAATAGTCTCTGAACATCCACTCTATCTATCCCCCTCATCATCTTATAAACCTCTATTAAGTCGCCTCTCATCCTCCTCCGCTCTAAAGAGAAAAGCCCCAACTCCCTCAATCTTTCCTCATAAGACCTCCCCCCCAAACCAGACAGCATCCTGGTAAATCTCCTTTGCACTCTTTCCAATGCTTCTACGTCCTTCCTATAGTGAGGTGACCAGAACTGCACACAATATTCCAAATGTGGTCTCACCAAGGTCCTGTACAGTTGCAGCATAACCTCACGGTTCTTAAACTCAAACCTTCTGTTAATAAACGCTAACACACCATAGGCCTTCTTTACTGCTCTATCCACTTGAGTGGCAACCTTCAGAGATCTGTGGATATGAACCCCCAGATCCCTCTGCTCCTCCACGTTCCTCAGAACCCTGCCGTTGACCCTGTAATCCTTATTCAAATTTGCCCTACCAAAATGAATCACCTCGCACTTATCAGGGTTAAATTCCATCTGCCATTTTTCGGCCCAGCTCTGCATCCTATCAATGTCTCTTTGCAGCCTACAACTGCCCTCCACCTCATCCACTACTCCACCAATCTTGGTGTCATCAGCAAATTTACTGATCCACCCTTCAGTCCCCTCCTCCAAGTCATTGATAAAAATCACAAACAGCAGAGGACCCAGCACCGACCCCTGTGGCACACCGCTGTTAACTGGTCTCCAGTCCGAAAATGTTCCATCCACCACCACCCTCTGCCTTCTATGAGATAGCCAGTTACTTATCCAATCGGCCAAATTTCCCTCTATCCCACAACTCCTTACTTTCTTCATGAGACGACCATGGGGAACCTTATCAAACGCCTTACTAAAATCCATGTATACGACATCAACTGCTCTACCTTCATCTACACACTTAGTTACCTCCTCAAAGAATTCAATCAAATTTGTTAGGCAAGACTTACCCTTCACGAATCCGTGTTGACTATCCCTGATTAAGTTGCCCCTTTCCAAATGGTCATAAATCCTATCCCTCAGGACCTTTTCCATTATCTTACCAACCACCGAAGTAAGACTTCATGAATGAAAACTCCTTCTTTATTTCTTATGATTAGTTGACAGTATCTTTGTCATTATACGCTGAGAATGGCAAGATATTTGACGATTTATGAAGCAAATAGAGTTGGTTAGAGAACCCCACCTAGACTCGCACCCTCGAAGTGATAAGTGACCACCCTATTCTTCCCACCAAAATGTAATACCTCACATTTATCTGTGTTTAACTTCATTTGCCAATTATATGCCCATTCTGCAAGTTTATTCATGTCCCCCTGTAACTTGTTGCAGTCCTCCTCAGTATTGACTATCCCCCACCCCCCCCCCCCGCCCCCACAGTTTGGTGGCATCTGCAAATTTAGAAATTGTGTTTTTGATTCCTAAGTCTAAATCGTTGATGTAAATTGTGAACAGCAGTGGTCCCATCACTGATCCTTGTGGAACACCACTACCCACCTTCTGCCACTGTGAATAGCTACCCTTTACTCCTACTCTCTGCTTTCTGTCCTGAAGCCAGCCAGCAATCCAATCTGCTACTTGTCCCCTGACTCCGCATTCTCTGACCTTGTTCATCAGTCTATTATGGGGTACCTTATCGGAGGCCTTTTGAAAATCCAGATAAATTACATCTACTGCATTATCATTATCTACTCTCTCTGTTACCTCTTTCAAAAATTCAATAAGGTTGGTCAAGCAAGACTTTCCCTTTTGAAATCCATGTTGACTATTCATTATTACATTTTTGGTTTATAGATGTTCTTCTATTTACTCCTTTAGTAGGGATTCCATTATTTTTCCAAGCACTGATGTTAAGCTGACTGGTCTATAATTCCCTGGACATGTTCATTCCCCCTTCCTAAATATCGGTATTACGTTAGCTATCTGCCAGTCCTCTGGCACTATACCTTTTTCTAAGAAATTATGAAATATGTGTAGTAATGCCTCTGCTATCTCTTCCCTAGATTCTTTTAAAATGCGTGGATGCAATCCATCCGGACCAGGGGTTTTATCCTCTTTGAGTTTGATTAATTTATTTAATATATCCCCTTTTTATTTGAAATGCGCTTATCTCATTACTAATCTCATCATCCAATGTCATGCCCACCTGTTCTAACTCCCTTATAAATACTGAAGCAAAAACATTATTTAATATTTCTACCATCTCTCTATCGTTACCTGTGGTATTATCTTGACTATCCCTTAATGACCTTACTTTTTTATTGATGTGCCTACAAAATATTTTACTATTTTGTTTTATGTGCCTTGATAATTTAATTTCATAGGGCCAAACACTGATCCTTGCAATTACCCGTTTATTTTTCCTCATGGTTTTCTGTCCGTTAACCAATCCTCAATCCATGCTAATATATTAACCCCCCCACCCCCAATCCGAAGAGCCCTAATTTTGTGTAATAACCTTTTGGGTGGCACCTTATAGAATACTTTTTGAAAATCTAAGTACACTACTTCCAAAGATTCCCCTTTATCTACCCTGCTAGTTACAACCTCATAAATCCGCTTTGAAGCTGCCCAATCATATTATGATATTATAAGTACCCTGTTACCAAATAGCTAATAATAGATTCGATCATTTCCCTACTACTGATGTCAGGCTAACTCTTCTACAGTTCTCTGTTTTCTCTCTCCCTCATTTCTTGAATAGCGGGGTTGCATTTGCTACTTTCCAATCCATGGGTACGATTCTAAAACCTAAGGATTTCTGGAAGATAAAACACAATGCATCCAAAATCTCTGTAGCCACCTCTTTTAAAACCCTAGGATGTAGGCCATCATGGATGTCTCGGTTTTAGGCCCATTGATTTATTCAGTCCTGTTTCTTTATTAATGCTGATTCCTTTAAGTTCCTCATTCTCACCATATCCTTTGGTTCCCATTATTTCCAGAATGCTTTTGTGTCTTATGCTGTGAAGACAGATACAAAGTATTTGTTTACTGTCTTAACCATTTCCTTGTTGCCCATTATAATTTCTCCTGTATTTGCCTCTAAGGGACCCACGTTTAGTTTCGCTGATCTGTTCCTTTTTTAACAAACTATAGAAGCTTTTGCAATCTATTGTTATGTTTCTTGTTAGTTTACTCCCATATTCACTTTTGTCTGTGTTTTTCAATTGCTTGGCCAGACTATGCTGAATTATAAAGTCTTCCCAATCGTCAGCCTTGCTGCCCTTTTTGTCAAAATTATCAGACTCTTCCTTTAATCTAATAATTTATTTAACTTCTCTTGCTTTTTTAATTCGGTTATGGGATATGTGCGTCGCTGACAAGGCCAGCCTTTATTGCCCATCCCTAATTGCCCTTGAGAAGGTAGTGGTGAGCTGCCTTCTTGAACCGCTGCACTCCATGTGGTGAGGGTGCTCCCACAGCGCTGTTAGGGAGGGAGTTCCAGGATTTTTATGCAGTGACGATGAAGGATCGGCGATATATTTCCAAATCAGGATGGTGTGTGACTTGGAGAGAAACTTGATGGTGTTCCCATGCGCCTGCTGTCCTTTTCCTTCTAGGTGGAAGAGGTTGCGGGTTTCGGAGGTGCTGCCAAAGAAGCCTTGGCGAGTTGCTGCAGTGCATCTTATAGATCCACGGATGTACTACTTTTCCCGTGGGTTTTTTATTCGTTAAGCAAATGATTTTTTTTTTATGTTTGTCATTGCTTGTGTACCAGCCTATCTTTTCCCAATCTTCCTTAGGGCAGCAGGCGCATGGAAACACCCCCACCTCCAATTTCCCCTCATCGTCGCTGGGTCAAAATCTTGGAACTCCTTCCCTAACAGCACTACTTTCACCACACGGACTGAAGCGGTTCAAGAAGGCGGCTCACCACCACCTTCTCAAGGGCAACTAAGGATGGGTAATAAATGCTGGCCTTGCCAGCGACGCCCACAACCCATGATAGAAAAAAAAGTCCTCTCAAATTCTATGGTCCAGAATTTGCGGTCAGCGGTGAATCAAAGGCATTTGCTGCTGGCCCCGAAGAAAGCTGCCCACAGACATCTCCCGATCCCGATCTCTGTTGCGGGTAGTTTGCCTTTTTTGATGTGTAAGTTATTTCAGCACTCTGTGGTGGGAATTCATTTGTGCAATCTGCTGTGACGTCAGATGTCATTAAATCCTCATTTTTAATCAGACGTTATGCCCTTCTGAGATAATCTTTCACGTTTCATCGTAATTCATAATAAAACTTTAAAAGTTTGGCAATTTGTGACGTAACAAAGTAGAGTTCGTTGGAGCACAGTTTTTCCCCTGTAGTCCAAATTATTCAGCCTAGAGACGCAAAAAGCCTGATGACCTAATGCCGCCGCTGGTGAGAAAGTGCAGTTACCGTGTGACACATTTGCAGGGCCAGATTCCAGTATCAATTTGGAATAGGGGTTTAGAATTCGAAAATATTGACTCAAAAGTGTGTATAAAACATGGAAGCAGGAAGTAAGGGTTTGTCGACAGGCACAGAGATGATTTATCTTGAAGATATACAATTATTTCAGAATTAATTGCTTCCTTATCAAGTTTTATAGAATTATAAAGCATGGATGAATATGCATTAATGATCAAGATTGGAAAGTGATACCTTAGGCAACTCAAGACTTGGCACAATAGCGCTGGATCTGTGAAATTTCTAAAGACATCAAGCACAGACTGAAAATTTACTTTGCATCCCTAGAGTAATCTTGGCCTTCCATTCAATTGCCGAGAGAAGGAGATGAAAAGGGAAGGGAAGCCCAGCGCAGGAGGTACTTTTGCTTACTAGTGGACAGCCAATGTCGCATTCGTAGTTCTTAAGGACCAGCTACTTCCCAATCTTGGCAGTGGAGATGGTGTCCCATTCATATGACGGTTGAATAAAACTTTCTCTGGAATAAACATAGAAATAAAATTATTTAATAAAATAGGGAAATGTTTTAAGTTTTAAAAAAACAAAGCATTATTTTCTTTGTTTTGCTTTATTAGCTGCTGTCGTTCACCTACAGACACCGCCGAGTAGAGACACTGTAAGTTACAAATGGCCCTGGGGGTTTCTTTATTACGACTGGTGTTATCTGTTATCTCGCTCATTCATACTGCTGAAAAGCTGTGCCCAAATATACTACTGCATTCCCTCAACATGTCCTTATTCTTTTTTAGCAGCACAATTTTCTTGTCCCATAACTTAATATTCATCAGACCAAATATATTTTCAATCACATGTCAATATGTTCTACAACGGCGACAGGAAGATGTGCAAGAGAGAGCAAATAACGGATCTGTCTTTGTCTAAGAGGATCAAACAAGTGATTCTCATTAGAACACGAATCTTGGAGGTGTAAGCTATGAGACTGGTCCCCCGATAGCAAATGAAGGAAAACAGCAGAGTTTAGGTACCAGGGTTGCAGCAATACATGAGTAAGCAT